>CM076577.1:90076476-90240605 GCA_034641835.2 Pinus albicaulis
AGAAAACCTTATCATATGGACAATTTAGTAACATTAAAATAAGTCATATTATCCCTGGTATGAATTTATTTATTTTTTGCACCAAAAAGATATTCAAATAACATATTTTAAAGAAAATTTTAGTGAAGACTTTATAAAAAAACTAATTAAATATTATCATATTATATGTAGAGTTCAACCAAGCAGATTAGGTAGGTCAAACATAAAGTTGCACAAAATTTGAAGCTAAATTTAAGGAAACAATTACAATAAAATTTCTATTACATCCTATCAAATGAATCAAAAAATTGATCAATTCAAACACCATTATCATAGAACTAATTAATTGATTGGGTTCATTATTCATTTAAATGTCTCCAATAAATGTGATATATCAAAAAAATAGAATTGAAGTGTGAATATCAAAAAGTCTTTAGACACTTTGAGATAATGGTCAAATATATCATCCCACATGAAATATTATATCAATAATCTAATGATGCATGCACATGTAAGTGTACCAAAATTCATCTAATATATTTTTAAAATATTTACTATTTAATTTAAATAAAAAACTAGGTTAAAAAAATATATCAAAATAATCTAAACAAAAAATATTAAAACATTAAATTAATAAGAAACAAAATATTTAAAATTTTATTTAATAAAAATATTAATTAAATATACTTACCTACATAATCAATATATCAATTTAATTTGAATTATGTATGGTAAATAACATATTGATTACAATAAAATAATATTTTCTTAATCACATATTAGCTCTAAATAAATATTATCATATCTGTTAGTGTAAATGGGTGATATATTTTCCATGAAAAGATTGAGTTTTCCAACCAATTTTTTGGCTAAATATATATATATATATATTATACTATATATATTAATAAATATATGTATATATATATATAGTAGAGAGATTATTAGGTAAAATTTTCAATGGCACTCAAGTCATTTTTAATGTTAAAATAGTAATTAAAACATTAAACCTTGAAATTAAAAAAAATGTCACATTCCTATATATATATTACAGTACCTTATTATATGGATAATTTAATTATATTTAAATAAGTCACTATAACTTGTATGAAATTAAATTTGTTTGGGTCAAATCCATAGTCAAACCACATATTTTAAAGTAATATTTAGTAAAACCATTATAATAACAACAATAATTAAATATTATTATATTACAGTTATAGTTTAATAATCACATTACATAAAATAAATAAAAATAATTAAAACTTAATTTAAGGAAACTGTTAAAAAAACAATTTGGTTACATCTCATGAATCAAGAAGTTGATAAAGTCTAAGTGAAATACCACGACCCAATTAATAAATTAATTAAGTCCACTATTCATTTAAACTATTATAATTATGATATATCAAATTTTAATACGAAACTGATAAAGGAGTTATCTATGGAGTAGGAATAACTATAGGGACAGCCAAAAGTGGTCGGAATCTGTCTCTCTTTTTTTTAAAGAAATTTTGTATTATTGCTAGACAGCTAAAAATTGTGGGAATATAGGTAACTTTTTTTTAAGGAGTTTGTGTTTGAATCATGTTTTATGGTCAACATGGATTCAACACTATTAAAAAACTAAAAAACACCCAGAACTTTGAAATTTGATACCTATAACTTGGATTTATAAAACTGATTTTATTAAAATCTCTGCTTGAATTTACTAAAATCTTATTACAATTTCCATAATTTTGAAGGAAAAAAAAACAAGTTGGTTTGACTACTACCTTATAAATAGAAATTGAGCTTGAGATACTCGACACAACATCATAAAGGAGTTGGAACCTGTTACTCCATTATCTTGAGTTCCCTGGAACTTCCACAGGATTCTTCTTTTGTTGAAAAAAATTTAGCCCTGTTGGATAGCGAGATGGAGGAGTTTCCTGAAATTCCATCGGAAGAAGATCTTGCTTTCCTGGCTAGCTTACTTGAGGAAGAGGAATATGATAGAAGCTTTTGGGAGGAAGCTCATTCACCTCCCTCCATGGATCTACCAACCCTTCCACCAGCTGATTCTCTTGCCCCACCAGAAAATGCTCTTTTAGCGTCTACAAATCCAGTTGTTGCACCCCCGTCCATGGGTGTATTAACCCTTCCGCCAACGGATTCTCCTGCGTCGCCCTCCATGGGTGTATTAACCCTTCCACCAGCGGATTCTCCTAGTGTCAAGGATTTCGAGGGATACCACAATTTCATTTTGGAGGAACAAGCACCACAGGGTGTTCCAGAATCTCAGCTCTCCAATGAATCAGAGATTCAAGAGAAACTTGCCTTCTTGGACTTCTTATTGAACGGAGAAGAGGAAGATGGCATTCACCCAGAGCCGAGATTCAAGCTATGATTCAAGCTATGATTGCCTTCTTAATCCACGAAGAAGGCGAAGATGGCCTTCACTGAGGCCATTATTCCTCATTCCCCGTCAAGGGAGGACAGCTGCGGTTTTTTCCAGGAACAAGCACCAACTGTTGCCCTCTTCAATGAAGCTTAGTGCAGTTTTTCCGAAGAACAAGCACCACCGGTTTTTCCAGGATGGCCGCTCTTCAATGAAGCTTAGTGGGCCTTCCTAGATGGAAGAGCACCACTAAGCTCACTATGTAGTAGTCCAGCCTTTCTCCCACATAGAGCTCTTTTCGAAATAAGTTTGGTTGTTTTGAATAAAGTTTGTTTGTTATTTCATCAATATATTTCTTTTGGTTGTTATTGCTCATAATTTTTTTGAGAAGTTTCAAAATGTGAGCACCACTAAGTTCAAGATGTAATAGTCTAGCCTTTTTCCCACATAGAGCTCCTTACGAAATAAGTTTGGTTGTTTCAATAAAGTTTGGTTTTTATTTCATCAATATTTTTTCTTTGGTTGTTATTGTTCAGAATTTTTTTTTGAGAAGTTTCAAAATGTTGTATATATCTCAATGAAGTGAGGGTTTCAAAACAAAGCCTGAGTTGAAGTTACTTGTATGTTGTGAATAAGTTTATGTTCATTCGGTGTATGGTATTCTGATTATTTATTAATAACAACAATTATATTCTACATATTGTTTTTTTTAATTGTGTATGGAATTCTAATGAGTTATTAATAACAACAATTTCATTTGCTATACTATTTTTTCAATTTCTGAATGTATGCACATATATGTGGATCAAACTCATCTTGATATTTTCTCTTTTAAAACTTGAAAGGGTTGGATGTAATGGTGAAGATCCAGGTTTTTCACTACTGTGCAAGGTTCAATTCCCATTAGATTCTAACACTAAATCCATGATGACCATTGATATAGAGATTCAATGTATGGTTAGGACAATAGACACTATATTAAAAATGATCATGTGACTTTTGCATAAAAGATATAATTAAAATGTATATATAATTAAATTGTTGTTGAGATATGCCAATAAATTTTATTAATGAAAAATACTATTGAACAATGTACATCAACATGTGGTTATGTTTGTTGAAGGTTGATGTTCATAGGAACAATTAGTAGATTTGTGATTTAAAATAACAATATCAAGAAATTAAAATATTTATTATATTTTATTAACATTAATTATCACAATTTCATAATTTCAGCCAAAAATGGTAAAAATATAGTACTTAGACATGACTTGTATTTATTGTTTAAATATTTAAATTTCTTCATAATATTAAATAAACAAATAAACTATTTTAGAGTCATTTTAAATATAATTATTATTATACACAATTAATAAATATTTGTAATAGTTTTATATATTAGTTAAGTAAATCAAATTATTTTTTCTTTCATATTAGCTTGGTAACATAAATAAGCTTAAATAATATATTTTAAAATAAATTAGTGAATCAATTAAGATATCTTATATAAATTTAATTGTATACAATCAACCAAGAAATTGTTTAAGTCAAACTCCATGACCAAGAAATTAATGGATTGGTTCACTATTCCATAATATGTTTGGGAAGTTTTTTTTAGTGAGACTTTTTGGAGTTTCTAGTGCCGTGGAGGAATCCTACAAAAAAAGTTGAGGTGAAATTGGGATTGAGCACCCTAAAAAAACCCTTAGGGCACTTCTATTGTGCAAGATTACCCATAAAACTTTTGTTTTCAATGAATTCATGCAAGATTTTAGAGAAGTTAGACTAGAAAAACTCACAAGAAAAGCCTTCAAAAAGTCAAACTAAAGACAACTCACATGTCTAGTTCCATATATATATATATATATATATAGATGGAAATATATTTTTTCATTGGAATTCACTAAAATTTAGCGATGCAATTTTAATCAACAATGTGACTTTTTGTTGTTATTTAAAAAATGTTTTTTTAATGTATAAATAGATTTAAAATCTCTAGCTTTCAAAAATTCATGTAATATTTTGATTAAAATTAACCAAACAAGTACGATCATAAAATTCTTTTCATATATATATATATATATATATAGTTTAACATCAAAATGAGAGAATACAATTTCTAGATTTTTTTGTTATTTAAAATACATTTTTGAATGTATAAATGGATTCAAGTGAGTGGCCACTAGAATTATGCAGATTAAAGAATTTAAAGTCATTTTTTTTTCTTATAAACATAGTAGGACCTTTCTATTTGCTATCTATATTTGCAAGACAAGTTACAAAATTATAAACTTAAGCTCTGGCCTCAACCTGCGTGAATGAAACCAGGTCTGTTGGCCATCTGAGTGCATGAAAAGCATTCCAAAATTGAAAATGTTTCATTATTCTGTATCCCACATGGGCTAGCTGTTCAATGGCATGGCTATCTACATACTTATAATAGAAAATGTTTTCATACAAAATTGCGACTTTCATATACTAATAACAGTAAATAAACTACTAGCCATCTGATGAAGAGACAGGGGCGGGGTCTTTAACATTGGACCCTGGCATGTCTACTTGTTGGAGCTGTTGCAGCAGTTTTTCCATACGTCCCACTTTGTCATCCAGTCTGCCCATTCGATCAGCTGCCTGGTAATGGGTAATATTGATATGATAGAGCTGGTCCTGCATATCCTGCAACTTTTCCATGATGCCGGCTTCCAACTTTGTGGAGTCGATGTTTTGCTGTCGAGGGGGGAAACTCTGTATGGCTTTTGCGAGCAGGCATTTTACTGTCCAGTAGGTATGTATAGTCTGATGAAATAAGGTGAGACGACCACAGGTGTTTCCAGGATCAGTGATGAAGTCGAGAATTTCTGCTTCAGTTACATTGTCTTCTCGTTCAGTTTGGATCTCTCTTTCCCAACCCCGGATTTCCTGACCGGTCCTTGAGGAGTTCCCTTTAACATAATCGTCTGCTAGCTTTTCGACGATCTCTTGTTTGGATTTCCTGCCTCTTTTCTTCGGCAGTGGCTCTGACTGAAGTGTCTGCTTCCCTTTGAAGGTCTGAGAAGTTGAGCGACGTTTCCCCATACTCAGCAGAATCCGAAACTGTGACAGAGATATACAGCAGGGTTTAGTAAGGGCCTGGGTTACTTTACATGGCAGCATTGCATTTCTCCCATGGGCATAAAGGATGTGACTGCGTTTCCCGCAGTAATGAGTTAACCAAAGAAAAATGATCTGAGATTTAGGCTTAACTCTATTGTGGCTTGGTAGAAACTGAACTATATACACCCTATTCATCTCAATACATGTGGAGGGCATGTCTATCAACCATGAATCGGAACAAAGGGTCCACATCATATTTAACAAAGCACAGAAGGGGGACCTGTCTATAGACCACGACGCAGAACAAAGGCCCCACAACATTTTGAACAGAACGCAGAACAAGGACCTGTCTATCAGCCACAGTTCAGAACAGAGGGTCCTCAACATATTTAGCAGAGCACAGAAATACCTAGCAAGGCTTGCTGGAAAAGCAGAGATAGGGATGATGTTGTAACTCCCTCCCAACCTATTCACATGACAATGCAACCTTACAGGCCTATACATGTCCCAGTGGGAAGAAGGGTTCAATCCAAACTCAGTTCGCATACCAGACTTTGCGTGACGCAAAAGAAAAACTACCCTGGAAGGAGACCTGTGAGTAACGATTAACCCGACCTTTCTTATTCGCGCAAAAGGTGAGAAATTGAATGAACGTAACACAATTATCAGGGTGAATGCGAAGAACTCCTCCACTAGTTGAGGTAGCATACAGATGGCAGGGGTCCCGAAAACAGGGCCTTACCCTCTTTTGGATGGTCGGTTCATAACTACAAACTTGATTAACACAACACTCTACCATTATATTTAACTTACAATTCCAATCCTGAGTACTGGCATCCATATGCAATAAAAAGAGAAGGTTGTATACATACCAGCACCTAGCCGAATTACTGAATAGAACAACGTTTCCCGTCTTCCTCCTCTGCCACTTCCGAGCGATTGCATGCAAAGGGCATAACATTACCGCTTGAAGGGAGGGTGGTGGAGTACTTACCATACATGAACCTTGCCACCTTTCATCTGACAGCACAGGCTGTTCATTATACTTGATCATTAAAACTCACTCGTTCCTGTCATGCCATGAGCTGTGATCCCGATGTAGCATTATGGCTTTTACTTGCGTGGAGAGCGGGATCACCGCTATCGTGCTACAATGATGAGCTGCGAGCTGCCAAGTGTTCACCCCGATCGGGGGGAGTTTAAATTCATTTTATTTTAAATCTCTTTGTGAATTTGATTAAAATTAACGAGAAAAATGGTAGTCAAAAAATTAATTCATTTAGACTACAACTCTGTGTATATATATATATATAGAATGGCGGATAGGGCGTTTGAAAACAAAAGCCAAGTTGAAGGGGCAAAGAGCATTCACGCCTGCGAAATAGTGGTTGTGTTGATCACGGAGCTCCCCCTCGATATTTCTTGGTCTCATATAGGCATTGCGGCTCCTCCGCCCTCACCGCGGCTGCGTGCCATCTCTTTCCTGTATACATCAGCCTAATCACTAGGCCGCCTACCCCTCCACACTCCAGAGTGCCGAATACCAGGTTCTGCATCAGTTGGAAAGTGCCATTTCCCGGGTACAAGGGTTTCAATTAGTACAACAGAAGCAACCCCCTCATGAGGTGCAATACGAATTGTATAGAAGTTGTCATCTTGGGGTAGGATGTGCGATGCTATTTGGGGATTTGACAGTCTCGGGGACTCAATGGGGTTGGCGCCACATAGACTACATCGCATGGGGGCGATACGCAGTATCCTGCATTCTCTTTCTCCTGCGCTTTATAACATGGACCCCTTCGGACCCTGTCTTTGGAGCCATTGTCGAAGCCCATGTATGTACACACAGCCTGCATTCAAAATGAGGTAAATGATGCATGTTTTCAGCTATTTATTAAACCCCTTGTGGTTCATAGTCTATTAATTTGGGCTCATAAAAATGTTGGGGTCGGAGACCTGAAACTAAATATTAGTCTACATTCTAGTTATCCTTGCCATATTCAACCTCTGATCCACATGCGGACATCACTTCAGGACCACAGCACACTAAAAGATTACACCATCTCTACCAGTTCCACTATCATCCTCAATTTGAGACAGAGGGGTGGTGTCGCAGCAGAGCTCAGAACTCCTAGAAATGCAAGGGGAACCAATACCTCAAAACCTAACCAACTGAAAGGACCCTCTTATAGTAATATACTTCACGGGAAAAATAAAGATGCTACTCCACCACCAGTAGCTGAAAATGCCCCCAAACCTTATATAGTTGAGCAAACGAATTTCATTCTAGAAGTGAACATAGAAATTCCAGAAATAAACAAACACCTAACTTCATTTGAATCTCAATTGATAATCTACAGATTTAACAACTTCTAGCCAAAATGAGTGGAACTCTTCCATTGGATTTTCACAAACTAGACTATGGATTTTGAAATCCACCTCTGTTCAAAGGGGTTTTTCATCGTTAATTTCTCTACCTCGGAATCCAAATATATCATCTCTAGGGAGGGACCATGGTTTTTAGGATCCACTGGGCTCTTCATCACACCTTGTTTCCCAGATTTTGATGCAAACACCATGGAAGTGACTAGAATTCTAGTCTCGGTCCGGCTTTACAACCTGCCCCTTCATTTTTGGCATGAAAGTGTATTTTTTTGCATTGGAAACATAATTGGGAGATATATCAAAACATACACACAATTCTTAGAGGAGCGAGTCTACACATTTTGCCAAATATGTGTGGAAGTTGATCTCAATAAAGGGCTACCAGAATGCATAAAAATGAAACACAAACAATAGACATAGACACAACATATTGATTTCGAAAATACTGCATTCAGGTGTCGAATATGTAGAAATACTCCTGATTTTCAAAAATCATGTCGAGAAGAAAAAAGAGATAATAGAAAAAAAAAGTCACGAAAAACTCCCAAAGGGTGCCAATTTACCTCAAACAAACCAGAACAGGAGGCAAAAGAGGAAAAGGATGTCCCCAATCCAAATGAACATCATCAGACAACCACAGAAACAAAGTCAAAAGAAGAGGAGATTGCAGATCCTTTCGACATTACCCCGAGGGTACAGTTGGAAAAGGACCTTGAGGCACCAGACTTGGCCCGGAACAAAAGACACCACATCTGAGACAACTTAGATTCAGATAAGGAAATTGGAGCTAACACTGAAGATAATGAGCTCCCCCTTATCTCAACCACACCAACACAAGGTGATTGGTAGAAGGTCGAAAAGAGGAAAGGGAGGAAAACATAATTATTTTTCTCCCCATGTATTATTTTACTTGCAACCTCATAGTCTGTCTTGAATGACATTTACTAGCACTTGTAACATGTAATTTTGTTTTAATATAAAATTACGAAATTTTCCTTGGAAAAATAAACTAATATATATATATATATATATATATTACTTTTTCAATGGTATTATATTTAATAATAAAATGTGAGGACGTTTTTACCATTTTCTAAATTTCAATTTTGTGAGAATGGTTTACCATGAAAGCTATGGTTTGAGGTAGTGGTGGGACATATAATTGTAGTTAGAGAGTTTATATTAATTTTCCCATGATGTACACACATAATTCTATCAAACCCATCCCAAGTGTTTCTTTTTAAATCTTAAAGGGGTTGGATGTAACGGTGTAGAGTGAGGGGTTTTTCACTATTGTGTAAGGCTTAACTCCCATGAAATCATAACCGTGAAGCCATGATGCACCTTGATGTAGAGGTTCAATATGTGGTTGCAACAGTAGAGCTTATATTAAAAATGGTCATGTGACTTCTGAACTCATAAGTGGATCAATATATCCCTCCATGTCCTTTAGCATCCCATTATATGTAGAATAGCTTGTGATTGGATGTGTTATGTTCAGGAACTCCTTGTGGAAAGGTCATCCACTTCAGATCCTAAGGGTATAAAAAATCTAAAAATGTTCCAGATTGGTATGGACTAGACGAAGTGCAATCCTCAAGTGATTGTAAATGCTTACATGCTCTTCAATTATGGTTTCTTAACAAGAAACCTAATTTTCCAAGATAAAGAGATACTCTCAAGGATAAAAGTATAAACTTTTATAGATTATTTCGAAATATTTAATATATATTTCATTAATAATTATATATAATTTGTTTTCACATTTTAATTGATAACAATATTTTAATTTTTAATTTTATTTTTACACTAATGATCCAATGACTAAGAAAGAGTGGAATTTTGTATTGACCATGGATGGAGTGAAAACTTGAGGGGGTTGCCTCATCTTTGAGCATAATCAATACAAACTAAGGATGTCCTTTGAGGAAATATGACATGGGTGGTGAGGGAGTTAACAACCCTCCTCAACCACTCGGTGGTGAACATTTTAATTCTTGATGTTATAACTAATAATGATAATTTTTTAGACCCATGAGGCATTGAAAAGAGAGTGACAAGTTGTTATGTTAAGGAAATATATGGTGAAAATGTCACAAACATCGTGGGAAATAATCCACCATGCTATTGTGTCTGAAGTCCAGTGTGATTGTGAAATAATTTTGATTCCACAGATGCCCTTGGATGGTAGTTACACAAACCACAAGTTCTACACACTAGTCATCTCATAACTCACATTACCTAATAAGTAATCAAATAATAATAATAATAATAATAATAATAATAATAATATTAATTAATTATATTTTTAAATCTAAATTTTATTTGAGAGTTTAAACTTATGTGATCCATATCTATATTTCAATAAAAAATATTCTCGAAATCACATCATAATTGTTCATCATGAGGAGAATGATGAACTATAATAAGTAGTTACAAACGTGTGGACTCTTTGAAAGTATGATGTGATTTTTGTTAGTCAACAATAATTTTTTTCTTTTTATAGATGACTAAGTGCTTATCCTAGATTTCTAGAAACAAAATTCATGAATATTGTGAGTTCTAGAAATCTTATTGCTTTCCTTATCCTTAGGATCAATTTTTCACTATTTTACTACCCTATCACATCAGGGCTAGCCTATCACTCCGAGAAGACCCATCATGGGATCATGCCACTAATTTTCACTATGTTTTCCCCCCATGACCTTAGCACTATATTTTGGCTTGCCTATTTCCTCCACTTTCCACCTAGGATCACCAACAAACCTACTCACTCTTGTGTTTCCTGCATACATCAAGCATTGATGGTCTCAAAAATATCTATGTAGGTTCTTTAGGTAAATCAAGTACATTGGATTTTGGATCTTAAATACATAAAAATATCAAAAAATCTGTTTTTTATACTTGACGACCCAAAGCCAAGTTCTCAGTCAAAGACAAGCACAAAAGCCTCCCACTAGGTAATCTAGGGTTTCATAGGTTATAGGATTGTTTTGGTATTCTGAAACATTATTTTTCTTATTCCCAGAAGATGAAATCAAATGGAAATGGAGGTCAACATCTATTGTTCCAAGACACATCACGAAAACCTTCAAAGAAGACCTCTTTAATCAAGCACAAATTATGTAAAGGACAGTTGCCCATCTTGACATTTCTGCAGGAATGTTAAGGTGGCCATTAGCAGAAAATTAGGTAAAGTAAGGGGCCTGTCCCTCATTGGAAGGATACCCACAACAAAGAAGAAGAAGCATGTCTAAGTTCAAAGAGAATCAGGGTTTTTAGGACTAATTGGCTAAACAGTATTGTCAACCAAGAAGCCAATGCAGAAAACCACAAGGGAAAAGGTACAACAACACAACCAAGCATGAATTAAAGATTTGTTGAAACTAGAAATGAGAATTAGAAGCATCCATGATGACAATAGGAAGATAGTTTTAATAGTCTCTTGAAGGTAATTTCTAGGGTTTGCCAAGGTAACCATGCTTCACTGCATCAAATGGAGGAGAATACAAAGAGTATCAATGTGATAGAGATTAATTCTTCAAGAGAAATCAATTGCCCCCAAATGGTCAAATAAAGAAGGCATAGGGTTAAGTTTCAAAATGGAAAACCAAGCTAATCATGAGTTTGTTGTTGAGTAACTAAAGTTTTCAAATTTCAAGAATGACAAAGGAGACAGAAATAATTTGTGTCATGGCACCTGCAGCAAAACAGAAGTGGCCAAGAGAAGACATAGTGGACATGACTTACAGTCTTTGTCAAAATAGAGATATCACTATCGAAATGAGTGAGAGGGAAGAAATTGTATTTTCAAATCACCCACAAAAAAGATCATTTTTTTTTGTGTTTTAAGTCACCTCCTGTAAAAGGAAAAAGGAATATCAGTGATAAAGTGACAATCTAAAACTCAAAACATTAGCAAAAGTGGCTATCTAGTTTTAATTTATTTTTCCAAGGGTATAAAAGAATCTCATTTATCACTCAAGCTCATTTGTCATTTGCAAAAGAGAGTGAAAGGTTTTCAAAGAGATACTTCAAGATTTCTCACAAACCTTGAGCAGGAAAAACTCTATGCTACGCTCCTCGAAAACCTCATTGCGCGCCTATCTGCACCTTCATATGAGAATTCAGAAAAGCATTGCGCTTGTGAATGAACACTATGCATTTAATAGCATGCAGACCCGGTAGAAGACTCGTGCACAGAAACACGTTCAGCAAAGGCCCGACTGACCCAAGCGCTAGGCGCAGGGACATTCATAGCCGACCCGACAGCACGTGCAGAGGCCTAATTGGACCTGGTGCTACACGCAGGGACGTTCAGAGCCAACCCGGCAACGCGTGTAGTGGCCTAACTGGCTCAGGCACTATGCACAGGGATGTTCAGATCCGACCTGACAACCATGCAGAGATGTGACTGCTACGCTCATATGTTACACGTTTAGCCACGAAGCCCTCCGTGCTTATGCAAGCCTCCAAATGCCTCAAAACTATTCAAATTCTCTGCTTGGTACCTCATGAAGGTTTTTATAAGAGGTATTTAGATGCCTTACCCCCTTTCATACTGTTTAAAAGGCTAAGTTAGAGAGAAATGTAAAAAAACCCTAAAGGAAGAGAAAAACCTAGTCTCCATGCTAAAAACACTATTGTTTAAAGGGCACTCTTCCATCTAAATGCTAAGGGCACACTGAAACTGTTTTTCTAAGAAGTTGCTTATCTTCCAAAACAATATCTCCATTTGCAAAATTAGCCTCCATACTGCCAAGCCTTGATGTTACTTTCTCCTCACTATCTCACTTGCCCCCTTCATATCATTTCACAAGAATTTTAGGGTTTTTATTTTCAAGGCAACAGTAAAAGGAAAAATTTCAAGAGAAGGCAGTAGTGGCAGTGGTGTGTAATGTTCCCAAATTTTAGCTCCAAGCTAAATGGAACATTACAGTTAGCAGTGTCTTTTAGCCGGTGAATAAATGGGTAGGAAGGCCCATAAGTCTCCTAAGAAGGAGTAAAAACATTTCAAGTGTGAAACGAGACCCTCTTTTCAGCTCAATTAAACACCTCCATGTGTGAACAGGGCTATTATCATGTTGATTCAGTCTAATTTGACCAATTCAACAACGCAGATGTGGAGGAGTAGGAATCAAGGAAGGAATAACACAGTTTTGGAGGGAGATGAATATATTGATGGAAATGACATAATTGAGTGGGGCCAAGGGCAAGAAAACTCACATTCTATTTAAGGAAGTGGATGGAAGCCATTTTTCCCTATGTTTTAGATTATTATTCTGGTCTTCTTATATTTTTTCTTCCTCTTGCTGTTTAGCAGGGTTGTTGTGTTGTTTAGCACCGGGTGTTCCCAAGTGGGAATCCCACCTCTTTCCTTGAGGAGCCTCTTGGGAGAGTTTTGCATTCATTTCCACATCAATTTTTCAAGCCAAGCTTCAGCTTACTTCATCAGCTCAGTTTCTGCAGGTCATTGTATTGTGTTGCAGGGTGCAGCAATGGAGTGGATTGGAATCCCACTTTCTGAGCTAGTTTTTTATTGGAGGGAGGTTTCCTTCCCTTGGGAGATCTGTTTGGAGATATCTTGAGTTAATTTCATATCTGTGGCATCAAGCCACACATTTCCCAACATTCCTAGCACTATTTCAGCCAGGGAATGCGTTATTTTTGGAGGCATCTTGAGTGGATGATCTAGTGGCTTCTTTACAATGTTTCCTTCTGATTGAGAGGTTCATCCTTTCATGGGAGGAAGCCTTTGAGGGATCTACATCAGATATTATATATTTCAGCCTTATACACTCTCATTCTTTAGTGTTACAATGATTATTCCATAATTTTCTAAAGATCACATTTGTATTCAGAGTGTATGACAAGAAACCCTTTCTGGGTTTTCTTGTAATTGTAATAAGGAGACTAGATCTCAGTTTTTGAGCATGATTGTATAATATATGAACATATCTATTTTTCCTCCTAATTTATGATTTTAAACCCTCATAAGACTACGCAGTCTCCTTTGTGCATTATTTCCGAGTAGCAGTGTTTGGGGTTTTAGTGATTTTCAGCTACACTAGGTGTTGGAGGTCTGTTTACCTAACCTAGTTTCCTTTTTTTCCAATATCCTTTTGGATTTAGATGCTAGATGGATATATATAATGGATCTAAGTGATGATTTAAATTTTTATGGAATATATTTCTAGAAATGCGTTTTTCTGTGAATGCATTACTGAGAAGTCCATTTTTAGAATATTTTAAGATATTGGACCATCACTGCTTATTTTCCATATTTTGGGATCTTACAGTGGCATCAAAGCTTCAATATTGGATCAGCCTGTGGATCTCAGGCCATTATACTATAAGAATAAGGATATATGGACAAAAAGGAGGAAAGGCGTACAAAGCTTCTTCCAAGATCGATATAGAGCTTTCAAGAAGATTTGAAGAAAATAAGAATGGAGATGGAATCTCCAGAAGAGTTTGGATCTAGAGCTAGATCTAGATTTTCACATGGTGAGTGTGAGCATGCAACTACAATCCATGATGCACAGCGCAATCAGATTCCCAGATCTATCATGAGATGGATGAAAGCAGGGAGAATGCCTAAGAGGAAAACTCTTAGTGATTTGTTGCAGGAGTATGAATCTCAAACTGAGACGTTTAGAGATCATACCACTCTCCAAGAGTTTTGCAAGATCCAGGTGAAGAGGATAAAGCACCAAAACATTGATAGATTCTTTCTATCTACCTTTGATGGTTCACTAACATGTTCAACCAGGGCTTGGGTGGAAGAGCTAGACACCTTTTTGCAGCAGCATCAAATTTTTGAAAGTGAAGCCATCAGAATTGAAGCATTGAATTTCAGAGGTAAGGCCATGCATGGTGGATTTTTGAATCTTGTTCTTTAAAAAATGCAAATACTTCCTCTTATGCAAGATTCATTAAAACATTGGTGGGAAGGTTTGATGGGAAAGTTCCTAAGACACATGTATTGGAGCAAGAAAAACTTGAAAGGACAAAAACCTTGCATGTGATGGAGGAAGCTATAAAATTCACTCCACTTCAGAAAACCATGGGAGAATCTGACACCTTACATCATACATTTTTAGAGGCAAGACCTCTATCTCCTATTCATAAACAAGAGGGCACGGGGATCTCTTTTTCACAAGATAATCCAATTATTGTAGGGTTTCCCATACACATTGATGAAGATGAGGGAAACACGACCTTCACATCTAGAGCACATCTAGTACCTCAGGCAGAGGAAGGAGGACCACATGCTCCAACAGGAGGGGTTCTTGTATCCTTGCAAGATGTTCCCCAGGATCTCATACATGGAGGTCAAAGCACAATGAGTGAGCAGCATGATTGTGAAGCATTGCAAATGGAAGGAGAAGGTAGGAAGGAAGGGAAGCATCACTTGATGAGAGGCACACACCCTTATCTATTTCAGAGAGCTAATGCAAATGGAAGGCATACTATTCTACACTGTGAAGGCAAGGGCAAGGTTTCCCAACCATATCTACAGTCTACTCTTGACATTGAAGTCTCACTACATGGAGGCATTCCACCTGGGAGGCCACCAGATCTAGAATTGATGAAAGACATCCTGTCTTTGGATTCACCACTCTTGGATTTTGGAGAGGTCAAGAGTTTGGAGGAAAAATTTGGCATGGGGGATGTCAAGGTAGCAAGCAACAGCATGAGGAGAGCTTGACATGCCAGATCACCAACGTTGTCTCTTGGGAGGTGTTGTATCTTAAGAAAACAATTCCTGGGCTGTGAAAGGAATCCGTGCTTAAGACATTAAAATAAATATGTCACAGAAATATGATCCCCGTTTATCCACCTCCGGAGCTCAATCAGTGAATGCTCAAAATCAAACGCTGTAAAAATCCCACAACGCTATTATCTGTTGATATAGAATGAAATGCTCAGAAGAATAAAGGAAGGAAAATTTCCAAAACAATATGCTGCTGTACAGAATTTATCATTTCAAACTCTAGAAGAAATAAAGGAAAGAATAGTTAAAATGAAGGAGCGCCTATTAAGGGTTTTAACTCCTGCTACTTCGATACTTCATTTTATTCAATGACTGAAAAAAAAACATTATGTAAACTAGAAGACGAATCCATATCAACAAATACTAGAAGTTTGTTTTTCATTTATCAATCATTTGGAAAAATCCATACAAAGATCACTGTCTGGAGATGTGAAAACCGGAACCCCCACTTCTCTCCATTGTTCTGTTTTTATCTCTGCTGTCTCCTCTAACTAACTGCTATGATCAGTTTTTAAAACTGATTCTTGAAAATTCTGGCATTAATTACAATTACAAAAACTTGTTTTAATATTATATATAAAATATATAATATAAAACCCAAAAATAAAAAAGGGAAATTTAAAATGGTGCATTTTGGGTCCACCATTTCACCTGTACGTATCAACAACAAAATCACTAATGGTTTTTGAAAACCAATAACCGCCTGTGCAAACACACATCAAATGCCAGAATTGATATGTACAACTGTCTAATGCTTCACATGACGTCACTGCGGGGCTGCTGCGGTACGGTGACAAATCTTGGATTGCCCCCCCCGCAATACATCCTCACCGTCAATCTTTATTTGCCTCACGGTCAACAAGTCAACTGCGGGGGGTGCCATCTCTCCTAAAATTCGTTCAATTCATGCCCCCGCAAGACCATTGGATCTGGGTCAAATGATCCACGCCATTGATTTAATTGTACTACAATATGCGTTTTCTTGCAGGAATGGGCCTTTCCGCAACACTTTACATTATACTTTTGCCACGACTTCCTTGATGAACTCCTCATCAATAGTTCATATTATCTTCAGGCTTTTTAGCAGAAGCTTTCGCATAAGCTCAGAGGGACATTTCTCCAATGCTTCAGGAAACGCATTGTGATTTGTGTATGCAGTTGTTCTCTGAGTAATAGTCCAGACTTTCTCCAAGGAAGAGCTTCCACAGCAATCAAGATCAGCATCAACTCAGCTTCAAATAATATTGGGTGTGCGTTAGCCTTTTCTGGAAGCTCTTATCAATTCAAACTGATATCTTAATGAGAAGCTAAAGCTAAGCACGATGTATATTGTTGCTTCAAACGTAAAATCTTTCCTCAGTGTAGTCTTTGCCACATTAAGCTCCGCTACTTTGTTGTGTTCATGTTTGAACATCAAAATCTTCAGTCCAAACTTCTGTTGACCACAAACGTAAATTGAATGTGTTTTTGGTCTTATAGCCAGGAATTGGAACATCATATGTAATTGCGTTAATATCCTCAATGTCGAAATTGTATTTGTTTTTCTTATATCAGAATTGTCACAGTGACTTCTTTCTTCTTGAATTGATTCAATCCGGCTGCGCTGTGGAGTCAACCGTCTCCTTTCCTCATTCATGTCGATCCCTGTACTATGCTCGGAAGTATGTAATGGACTTGGTGACCTTTGATTATAAGGAAATGATTTGTCTGGTCCATTGGCATCACTGGAAATCTTAACATTGCGCTTAGATGAGCGTGATTGTTAGATTGGCAAATATCGATTGTAATTTTGTGGTGATACGAAAGCGCGTCCTCAAACTTGGTATTGGAACTTCTCCCAATTTTACTAATACAATCATCCTACTGTGGACAAAACGCACTTTTTAGTGGTGTTTTCAGCTCTCTCTTATCTTCTCAGTTGCATAATTTGACAGCATGCCAGAAACCAGTTCTTCCTGAACAATAATTAAGTCAAATAACCGTGAAACTCCTTCAGGTGCTTTAACTTCCTCCTTCAATCCGGGTAGACAGTTTTCTTGCTTCTCGAGTATCAGAAATGTTGCGCCACCAAGGTTCTTGCTGCGCAATAGTTCAACACACAGCTGGGCAGCAAATGTAGTTTCAACCACAATAAAATCAAACCCTCCATAAGTAGTCGATATAACAATGTTATATTTTGCATGAATTGCACCAAGGTCTCCTAGCCGCCCATATATCCCCTGTATTTGCTTTGATTTCTTTGCTTTGCAGAATATTTTTACCTTCCACAGCAATACAACTATCTGCAGACCTGGTCCGCTCTGCATCAAATACCAGTGTATCATAATATCCACAAGACTGCAGAGATGATATATCGAAGTCTTCCTGCAGTTGCATTGGCGACCACAATTGGCCCTAGCTCTTTGATTGAGAGTGTATCCATATCTCTGGAAGAATAAAGATTTGAAGGAACTTACATGATATCCATCTAGGTTACTGCATAAAACTTCATCAAGAAGTTTTTGACAATTGTGAACTACCTCTGTCCTGGACAACTCGTTTTGGTTATAAATGACAACCGTACTGATTTCATCTGGAATATACGCAAGTAAGTCTTCTACTTTGGAGAAACCATAAGATTTACTACCGAGCTTCCTATTGAATTCTTGGCTAAAAAGTGTCTCCAATTCGCTTATGGAGATGCTTCCATGATCTTTGTTGATAGTTATCAACCATTCTTTCAATACTTCAAAATTAGGGCACTGAACAGCACCATTTTCTCTTTCTACATTTTTATCATGCAAATAATTGTCAACACTCCTCAATTCTTTTTCTTTCGTTAAGGACATATTCTTATCTTTAGGTTCAGGATTGCACTTGTCGAAGGTTGAACTTCAAAATTTCCACCTTTGTGCAAATACACGCTGCTGTCATGAATTTAGAGTATGTAAACATAGGTTGATTAAACTTTGAAGTGAGTTCATCCTGCCATCTTAAAGTAGCCCAGAATCTAAAACAGAAAATAGTCAATTTGTGCTGTGGCTATCCAGACCTAGCCTGTGTTCAACATACCAACGTCGCATGAAGATGCAAGGAAGAACAGCTTCTTCCGACTTTTTGCTGAGATATTGTGCTACATCTGGCTCCAATTGGGGACAGTACTTTGGCAGCAAAGTGCTGAGAACCTGTAGATCAGTAGCCTTTATTGGGCATGGAATCAAATTTAGACTGAATTGTCTCCCAGGTCACAAATCTCTGAAAATTTCAAAACTTCTCTGAACCCTCCTTCTTCTAGGATCATTATTTTGAACTGAAAATTTGAAATTTAGAACTACTGCAACTGGAAATGCTCAATTCCTGAGCTTATTTATGTACAACTCCTATATATATAAGCTTGTTTGAACTTAATCAAGTGAAGTCAACCTTCCAATGGAACCAATCCAACATCTGCTTGTTAGATTTAATACCTTCATACTGCTGATATTTAAAAATCAAAAGAGGAATGTACCATGAACAATTTTCATCTATAAAATTTTGTACATACCCTTGCGTTAAAGCTTGTTGCTGACCGAAGAAATTTGCCATATATTCAACAACTGGATCATAGAAATCATGAGACAAAACTTTGGTTACCTCCTTTTCTCGAACATTTTGCGGATGTTGACTTCTTTGAACATGGCAGTTTCCTTCACTGTTTGAATTTTCATTCAGGAACTGTGTGTTAGGAACTTGGCTGCCATTTCCTGTGGGCAGGCATTTAGGCTGAAAATAAACATCCAAGTTTTGCTCTTCATAATGCTGATGCTCTTCACTTAACATCAATTGATAACTAAAATCTTCCTCTTCTTGCAAACAGGTCTGAGAAGCTGCACTATTTTCCTCACTACTCATAAAATTATTGCACTGATCTTCAATGCTTTCATAATGCAGTTCAGCTATTGTAACTAAGTTTTGACTAGAATCTTCAAAAGACTTGGATTCTTGTTCTTTGTCAATACAGGAAACTTTTGATACTCTTTGAAAAACTGTATTCAGCTCTGAACTTACATTTTATTGTAAAGTGATTCCAATGTTTCCTTCACAAGCCCTTTTATTTTTGACAAAACCTAGACTTTCTGTATTGCAGGAAAAATTTCTAGAAGCCCATGCATTATTCTCGATTTCTTGCGCATGGAAAAACATCAGCTTCAGAGTGTTGGGCTTTCTCTCCCTGAGATAAAAAGCTAAGGCGATAGAAAGAGCTTTCAAATAATAGACCATAGCTACCGCTTCTGGAGGTCTAATTTCTTCTGGCATGCTGAAATAAATTTTTTGAAACCTCCTATTAAACTCAGAAATCGATTCATTACTTTGCCTTCGGATAGAATGTAATTCCAAAAGGTGCTCTTCATATGACTTACTCTCGCCCCAATATGTAAGGAATACATCTTGAAGATCTTGCCAGAAGTTGATTGAACCTGCTTCCAAGCACTGGAACCATTGCTGAGCATCATGTTTTAAAGAATGGAAAAACATCCTTAAAGCTATGTCTTCATGAATAATTTGGAATTTGTCTAGAAAGTATTCAAATTCCAAGATATGTGATTCAGCTGAAAAGTCTTTCTCCTTTCCAGAGAAACTAGGCAAGGACTTGAATCTGTTTGAAGGATATTGATGGAGAATAGCGGGCAACTTCAGGGGTTTAAAGATTTCTCTGTTTTTGAACTGAAAAACAGTGAATTTCTTATGAGGCAAAACCTTATCATCCAAAGATGATGCATCATCACCTTTATGCCCAGACTGTAACTGATTATCTTCTGGGATTGTAATACAACAATCATCCCTCCTTTCATGTTTAGGAGATACACCCGTGTCAAGATTTATAATACAAGCAGAGGCAAAATCATCTTTTTCCAAAAATGAATTTACATTCTGGGCTTTGTAATCTTCCGAGAAAACAAAGCAGGAAACAATCCTTTTAATATAAATGGGAAAATGAATTACTAAACTGATAAACAAAAATAGAACCTCCTTTAAAAAATGGAAATTCTGATACATGTTTCTTCCATGATACTTTCTCATCTTCTTGCCAAGAAAATTCTTCATCTAATGAAACTTTCATCCGTGGAGTCGCCAGGTGAATAGGAAACAGCCAATCTTCAAATCTGAATCTTGTTCACCATCGAAAAGAAAGGATTAATAAACTATCTGCTGCAAGGTATGTGACCTCGCGTGTAGCTTCGGGAAAATGAGAATTCTGTACAACGTAAACACAGCCAAAAACTTCCTCCTCACTGAACAACCAGAGGAAGTAGAAAGAAAACCCAGGGAAATGAACTTCGAATCTTCGTTCCCCGGCAACGGCGCCAATTTATGTTGTATCTTAAGAAAACAATTCCTGGGCTGTGAAAGGAATCCGTGCTTAAGACATTAAAATAAATATGTCACAGAAATATGATCCCCGTTTATCCACCTCCGGAGCTCAATCAGTGAATGCTCAAAATAAAACGTTGTAAAAATCCCACAACGCTATTATCTGTTGATATAGAATGAAATTCTCAGAAGAATAAAGGAAGGAAAAAGTCCAAAACAATATGCTGCTGTACAGAATTTATCATTTCAAACTCTAGAAGAAATAAAGGAAAGAATAGTTAAAATGAAGGAGCGCCTATTAAGGGTTTTAACTCCTGCTGCTTCGATACTTCATTTTATTCAATGACTGAAAAAAAAACATTATGTAAACTAGAAGACGAATCCATATCAACAAATACTAGAAGTTTGTTTTTCATTTATCAATCATTTGGAAAAATCCATACAAAGATCACTGTCTGGAGATGTGAAAACCGGAACCCCCACTTCTCTCCATTGTTCTGTTTTTATCTCTGCTGTCTCCTCTAACTAACTGCTATGATCAGTTTTTAAAACTGATTCTTGAAAATTCTGGCATTAATTACAATTACAAAAACTTGTTTTAATATTATATATAAAATATATAATATAAAACCCAAAAATAAAAAAGGGAAATTTAAAATGGTGCATTTTGGGTCCACCATTTCACCTGTACGTATCAACAACAAAATCACTAATGGTTTTTGAAAACCAATAACCGCCTGTGCAAACACACATCAAATGCCAGAATTGATATGTACAACTGTCTAATGCTTCACATGACGTCACTGCGGGGGCTGCTGTGGTACGGTGACAAATCTTGGATTGCCCCCCCCGCAATACATCCTCACCGTCAATCTTTATTTGCCTCACGGTCAACAAGTCAACTGCGGGGGGTGCCATCTCTCCTAAAATTCGTTCAATTCATGCCCCCGCAAGACCATTGGATCTGGGTCAAATGATCCACGCCATTGATTTAATTGTACTACAATATGCGTTTTCTTGCAGGAATGGGCCTTTCCGCAACACTTTACATTATACTTTTGCCACGACTTCCTTGATGAACTCCTCATCAATAGTTCATATTATCTTCAGGCTTTTTAGCAGAAGCTTTCGCATAAGCTCAGAGGGACATTTCTCCAATGCTTCAGGAAACGCATTGTGGTTTGTGTATGCAGCTGTTCTCTGAGTAATAGTCCAGACTTTCTCCAAGGAAGAGCTTCCACAGCAATCAAGATCGGCATCAACTCAGCTTCAAATAATATTGGGTATGCGTTAGCCTTTTCTGGAAGCTCTTATCAATTCAAACTGTGCCCAGAACGTCCTTTGAAATGGGAGATTATATCTTGATGAGAAGCTGAGCACGATGTATACTGTTGCTTCAAACGTAAAACCTTTCCTCAGTGTATTCTTTGCCGCACTAAGCTCCGCTACTTTGCTGTGTTCATCTTCGGTGAATGTTTGAACATCAAAAATCTTTAACCCAAACTTCTGTTAACCACAAACATAAATTGAATGTGTTTTTGGTCTAATAGCTAGGAATTGGAACATCATATGTAATTGCGTTAATATCCTCAATGTCGAAATGGTATTTTGTTTTTCTTATTTCAGGATTATCACGGTGACTTCTTTCTTCTTGAATTGGTTCAATCCGGCTGCGCTGTGGAGTCAACCGTCTCTTTTCCTCATTCATGTCGATCCTTGTACTATGCTCAGAAGTATGTGATGGACTTGGTGACCTTTGATTATAAAGAGATGATTTGTCTGGTACATTGGCACCACTGGATATCTTAACATTACGCTTAGGTGAGCGTGATTATTAGATTGGCAAATGTCGATTGTAATTCTGTGATGATACAAAAGTGCGTCCTCCAACTTGGTACTGGAACTTCTCCCAAATTTTACTAATACAATCATCCTGGCTGTGGAAAAAACACCAAACACACTTTTTGGTGAAGTGGATTGAGCTCTCTCTTATCTTCTGGGTTATAATTTGACATGCGAAGCAGTTCTTCTTTGAACAATAATTAAGTCAAATAACCGTGGAACTCCTTGGTGCCCAACTTCACTCCTTCAATCCAGTTGACAGTTTCTTGCTTCATAAAGTATCGGAAATGTTATTGCGCCACCAGGTTCTTCTTTAGCGATAGTTCAACACAGTGGGCGACGATGTAGTTTCAACCACAATAAAATCAAACCCTCCATAAGTAGTCGATATAACAATGTTATATTTTGCATGAATTGCACCAAGGTCTCCTAGCCGCCCATATATCCCCTGTATTTTCTTTGATTTCTTTGCTTTGCAGAATATTTTTGCCTTCCACAGCAATACAACTGTCTGCAGACCTGGTCCGCTCTACATCATATACCAGTGTATCATAATATCCACAAGACTGCAGAGATGATATATCAAAGTCTTCCTGCAGTTGCATTGGCGACCACAATTGGCCCTAGCTCTTTGATCGAGAGTGTATCCATATCTCTGGAAGAATAAAGATTTGAAGGAACTTACATGATATCCATCTGGGTTACTGCATAAAACTTCATCAAGAAGTTTTTGACAATTGTGAACTACCTCTTCTGGACCTTTCGTTTTGGTTATAAATGACAACCTTACTAATTTCATGGAATATATGCAAGTAAGTCTTCTACTTTGGAGAAACCATAAGATTTATTCTGAAACTTCCTATTGAATTCTTGGCTAAAAAGTGTCTCCAATTTGCTTATGGAGATGCTTCCATGATCTTTGTTGACAGTTATCAACCATTCTTTCAATACTTCAAAATTAGGGCACTGAACAGCACCATTTTCTCTTTCTACATTTTTATCATGCAAATAATTGTCAACACTCCTCAATTCTTTTTCTTTTGTTAAGGACATATTCTTGTCTTTAGGTTCAGGATTGCACTTGTCGAAGGTTGAACTCAAAATTTCCACCTTTGTGCAAATACACGCTGCTGTCATGAATTTAGAGTATGTAAACATAGGCTGATTAAACTTTGAAGTGAGTTCATCCTGCCATCTTAAAGTAGCCCAGAATCTAAAACAGAAAATAGTCAATCTGTGCTGTGGCTATCCAGACCTAGCCTGTGTTCAACATACCAATGTCGCATGAAGATGCAAGGAAGAACAACTTCTTCCGACTTTTTGCTGAGATATTGTGCTACAATAGGAGGATTGATCCATATTGGAGGTCTCAACTCTTGGTGGAGTACTCCAATGATCTTGGTGCTTGCATGGTTCTTGATGACCCATATGGAGATGATAGATACATGGTCGATGGTATGGTCATCTATTCTCATGGTAGAGTCTTCTTGACTAGAGCTTCTAAGCTCAAGGAGAAGCTGCTACATGTAGCACATGAGGACTTCTTTTCCATGCATTATGATGCATATCTTTCTTTGACAGAGGAGTTCACTTGGGAGGGCATCCAGCATGACACTTTACAGTATATGGAGAGATGCATATCCCGAATGGTGATATAGAGGTGGTCACAGCCACTTCCCTACTCATTGGGGGTGAGGGAAAAATTCCAGTTGAGCCATTTCATCTCAAGATCTCAAGTACATGATGGAGGAGGTATAATTTCACATTTTGTATTGTACTTATTTTCCTTGTTTGAGCAGCATGATGTATTAAGAAGAATTATCCATTCTTTCATATTGTATGATGTACTTGTAATTACTTGTAGCATTGATTTTGGCTACCTTATTGGTGGTTTGTGGGGAAAGCCACATAATTCTTGGTGTGCACCATTGACACCAAATTGTATATTCATGATTCCATCTTATCGGATGATTTTGGTAGCAAAGAAGTGGTTGGGAAAGCACTTGTTATTTTTTGGTTTGATGCAGGAAAAGGATGCACTGCGCTGGTTCCCTTGGTGGAACTATGAACCACTCTCCGGTTTTATGGTAGCTTTTTTTTATTGCATTTTGCTTCCATTTACTGCTGATATTTTTATATTCATGAGAAGCATTGCTTCGAGAGTGCTGGACGTATTAGAGATGCCCATTGGGAACATGATTCTCCCCACTTTACATGTTGTACATTTCAAGGGATACCATGGGCAAACCATGATTGCCACATCACAATTCTTCCCTTCTTGTGGGAGGATCCACTTGAAGAACTTGAGGAGGCACTTCATGGCTGCATTTTTCAATGGGGGAACTTGGGCCATTCTTGGAGGCCATGTTATTTCAGCCCAAGGATCAAAATAGCCCCATGTAGAGAAACCATTTGGATGGAAGAAACCAATCTCTCCATGCGGCCCCAATACATTGTATAAACCTGGGGTTGATGATTCTTTTGATGAGATACCTAGGATGGATCATTTCATTTGGATGATAGCATGGGTGAGGGAGTCACTCATTGGGAATTAGATTCCATATGTTTGTCATCACTCCTAATTTGAGGAGGCCATGGGATAGCAAGCAGGTTTCAATTCACGCATTCCACCTTTGATTGATGTGGGCCATTTGGTTTTTCATACGTGGGAGGAAACATTGGATGGAAGTTTTATTACAGATTATCTTGATGCAGTGATCAAGGCCTTTGATGGGAGGCCACAAGAGGATGAGGGGAGAGATTTTTCTCTCCCTATACATTTTCTTAAGGAAAAGCAAAGGTTTTGGAGTGGAGGACTGTAATGTTCCCAAATTTTACCTTCAAGCTAAATCAAACATTAGAGTTAGCAGTGTCTTTTAGCCAGTGAATAAATGGGTAGGAAGGCCCATAAGTCTCCTAAGAAGGAATAAAAACACTTCAAGTGTGAAAGGAGACCCTATTTTCAGCTCAATAAAACACCTCCATGTGTGAACAGGGCTAATATCATGTTGATTTAGTCTACTTTGACCAAGTCAACAACGTAGATGTGGAGGAGTAGGAATCAAGGAAGGAATAATACAGTTTTGGAGGGAGATGAATCTCTTGATGGAAATGACCTAATTGAGTGCGGCCAAGGGAAAGAAAACTCACATTATATTTAAGGAAGAGGATGGAAACCATTTTTCCTTATGTTTTATATTATTTTTTTGGTCTACTTAGACTTTTTCTTCCTCTTGCTGTTTAGCAGGGTTGCTGTGTTGTTTAGCACTGGGTGTTCCCGAGTGGGAATCCCACCTCTTTCCTTGAGGAGCCTCTTGGGAGAGTTTTGAATGCATTTCCACATTAGGTTTTCAGGCCAAGCTTCAAATTACCTCATCAGTGCATTTTTGCAGGTCAATATGCTGTTTTGCAGGGTGCAGCAGTGGAGGGGATTGGAATCCCACTTTCTGAGCGAGTTTTTCATTGGAGGGAGGTTTCCTTCCCTTGGGAGATTTGTTTGGAGAGATATTAATCTCATTTCAGATCTGTGGCATCATGCCACACATTTCCCAACATTCACAGCGCTTTTCCATCTCGGGAATGTGTTATTTTTGGAGGCATCTTTAGTGGATGATCTAGTGGCTTATTTGCATTGTTTCCTTGTGATTGAGAAGTTCATCCTTTAATGGGAGGAATCCTTTGAGGGATATACATAAGATATGATATATTTCAGCATTATACACTCTCATTCTTCAGTGTTTCAGTGATTATTCAGTAATTTTCTGAAGATCACATTTGTATTCAGAGTGTATGACAAGAAACACTTTCTGGGTTTTCTTGTAATTGTAATAAGGAGACTAGATCTTAGTTTTTGAGCATGATTGTATAATATATGAGTAGATATATTTTTCCTCCTAATTTATAAGTTGAAACACTCATAATACTGTGCAGTCTCCTTTTTGCATTATTTCTGAGTAGCAGTGTTTGGGGTTTAGTGATTTTCGGCTAGACCAGGTGTGGGAGGTCTGTTTACCTCACCTAGTTTCCTTTGTTTCTGATATCCTCTTGGATTTAGATGATATATGGATATATCTATTATATCCAAGTGATGATTTAAATTTTTATGGCATATATTTCTAGAAATGCGTTTTTTTTTAATGCATTAATGAGCAGTCCATTTTTGGAATATTTTAAGATATTCCCATCACTGCTTATTTTCCCTATTTTTAGATATTACATGGTGAGGGAGACCAAGGGCCTAGAAGAAAACAGAAAAAGGGTGGAAGGGTAAATAGATTTGAGCCACTGAATACCAAAGAATTGATGGCCTCTCCCATGACAGTTGCATATTTCCAAGAGGTGGGTTGTTTTCACTAGGGCGAAGCTGCTACATTTTCCCTACTATATTTATATAAGTATTGATAATATTTCATACATAGTGCAAAAGATACCTCTTTCACAACAAATGAAAAGTATTTTTCACCATTCTCTTATCAATATGATTGTGTTGTATCAATTAGAGCAACAGGGTATCCCATGGGAAGTGTTCATCAGCCATGAAGTTTTCACAAACCTACAACCTCCTCATTAGCCAAATCTACCCTCATCGTCTCATCCACCTCCCTCCACTCCTCCATCACCCCCCACTGACCATGACTCTTCATCCATACATGAATCTTCTCCCCAAGATAACCTCCCTACCTCACCTTCTCCTCGAACATAAAATCAAGAAGAGACAGATGATGAAGAGGAAGAAAATGATGATGAGGAAGAAGATACAAATTATGAAGAGGAAGAAAATGATGGTGAGGAATAAGAGACAAACTATTAAGAGGAAGAAAATGATGATGAGGAATAAGAGACAAATGATGAAGAGGAAGAAAATGAGGAAGAAGAAACAGAAAATGAAGAAGAGGCAGAGAATGATGAAGAGGAGGATAATGATGAAGATAAAGATATAGAGGAAAATTATGAAGACAAAGGTAGTGAGAAAAAAAGTAAGGAAGATGTAGATGATGAGAAAGAGAAGGAAGAAGGTAATGAAAAGGGAAGTTATGAAAAGGACAGTGACAAAGAGGCCAGCAATGAAGAAGAGGATGACAATGCAGAAGATATGGAAAATGATGACAATGATAAAGGTGATAACAGTGAGGAAAGTGCAAAAGATAAAGAGGCCAGCATGGATAAAAATGAAAACAGTGAGGATAGTATAGAGGGCAGTAAAGAGGTTGAGGAAAATGAAGACGAAAATGCACAAAATAGTAATGAAGAAACTGATAAAAAAAGCTCTAATAGTGACCACACAGAAAAATTATAATGGCCATGATAATGTTGCAAACACAAAGGAAAGTGATGAAGAAGAAACCATAATGACTGATAGCCCTAATCATGAAGACAACAGTGACATTATGGACCAAAAAAGAAGTGAATAGGTTGATGACAGTGGTGAATATCATGAAAATAATGTTAGCATGAAATAAGATGAAGGTAAGTCTCAAGAGGACATTCAATAACATAGTGCAAAAGACATGAATATAGATATCATTGATGTAAAGAAAGGAAGTCTTGAAATCAACCATAATGAGGGCATTCTAGTAGACAAATTTGGGTTTTTTCTTCTCACATATCAAGAGGGGTCAAGGCTTTTGTTTCCTACCTCCAAAAGGCAAGGGACCATGCCATCCACCTCAACTCAGCCACTAGACAAAGGGAAAAAAAAGGTAAGGGAAGAAGAAGAAGATCACGAGGTTGAGAGGGACTTCAAAATCATTCAAGTGGATAGTGATGAGGAGAATGAAGCTTAGTGCAGTTTTTTCGAAGAACAAGCACCACCGGTTTTTCCAGGATGGCCGCTCTTCAATGAAGCTTAGTGGGCTTTCCTAGAAGGAAGAGCACGACTAAGCTCAGTATTTAGTAGTCCAACCTTTCTCCCACATAGAGCTCTTTTCGAAATAAGTTTGGTTGTTTTGAATAAAGTTTGTTTGTTATTTCATCAATATATTTTCTTTGGTTGTTATTGCTCATAATTTTTTTGAGAAGTTTCAAAATGTGAGCACCACTAAGTTCAAGATGTAATAGTCCAGCCTTTTTCCCACATAGAGCTCCTTATGAAATAAGTTTGGTTGTTTCAATAAAGTTTGGTTTTTATTTCATCAATCTTTTTTCTTTGGTTGTTATTGCTCGAAATTTTTTTTGAGAAGTTTCAAAATGTTGTATATATCCCAACCAAATTAGGGTTTCAAAGAAAAGTCTAAGTTGAAGTTACTTGTATGTTGTGAATAAGTTTACGTTCATTCGGTGTACGGTATTCTGATTATTTATTAATAACAACAATTTTATTCTACATATTATTTTTTTTAATTGTGTATGGAATTCTAAAGAGTTATTAATAACAAAAATTTCATTTGCTATATTATTTTTTCAATTTCTAAATGTATGCACATATGTGGATCAAACACATCTTGATATTTTCTCTTTTAAAACTTGAAGGGGTTTGATATAATGGTGAACATCCAGGAAATTTTCACTATTGTGCAAGGTTCAATTCCCATTAGATTCTAACACTAAATCCATGATGACCATTGATGTAGAGATTCAATGTATGGTTAGGACAATAAACAGTATATTAAAAATGATCATGTGACCTTTGCATAGAGGATATCATTAAAATGTATATATAATTAAAATGTTGTTGAGATATGTCGATAAATTTTATTAATGAAAATTACTATTGAACAATGTACATCAACATGTGGTTATGTTTGTTGAAGGTTGATGTTTATAGGAACAATTAGTAGATTTGTGAGTTAAAATAAAAATATCAAGAAATTAAAATATCTATTATATTTTATTAACATTGATTATCACAATTCCATAATTTCAGCCAAAAATGATAAAAATATAATACTTAGACATGACTGTATTTATTGTTTAAACATCTATATTTTTCCACTTAAAAATATGGTTTATTTATACTTATAATTATGAATAAATTTTTATTGTTTAAATATTTAAATTTGTTCTTAATGTTAAATAAATAAATAAACTATTTTAAAGTTATTTTAAATACAATTATTATTATACACAATTAATAAATATTTGTCATGGTTTTATATATTAGTTAAGTAAATCAAATTATTTTTTCTTTCATATTAACTTGGTAACATAAATAAGCTTAAATAATATATTTTAAAATAAATTAGTGAATCAATTACCACATCTTATATAAACTTAATTGTATACAATCAACCAAGAAATTGTTTAAGTCAAACTCCATGACCAAGAAATTAATGGATTGGTTCACCATTCCATAACATGTTTAGGAAGTTGTTTTTAGTGAGACTTTTTGGAGTTTCTAGTGCACTGGAGGAATCGTACAAAAAAATTTGAGGTGAAATTGGGATTGAGCACCTTAAAAAAACCCTTAGGGCACTTCTATTGTGCAAGATTACCCATCAAAATTTTGTTTTCTAGGATTTTAGAGAAGTTAGACTAGAAAAACCTAGAAGAAAAGCCTTCAAAAAGTCAAAATAAAGACAACTCACATGTCTAGTTCCATATATATATATATATATATAGTTAAGTTATAGATGGAAATATATTTTTTCATTGGAATTCACTAAAATTTAGCGATGCAATTTTAATCAACAATGTGACTTTTTGTTGTTGTTTAAAAAATGTTTTTTTAATGTATAAATAGATTTAAAAACTCTAGCTTTTAAAAATTTATTTAATATTTTGATTAAAATTAACCAAACAAGTACCATCATAAGATTCATTACATATATATATACTTAGTCTAACATCAAAATGAGAGAATACAATTTCAAGATTTTTTTGTTAATTAAAATACATTTTTGAATGTATAAATGGATTCAAGGGAGTGGCCACTAGAATTATGCAATTTAAATAATTTAAAGTCATTTTATTTTAAATCTCTTTGTGATTTTGATTAAAATTAACCAAAAAAATGGTAGTCAAAAAATTCATTCATTTAGACTATAGGTGTGTGTGTGTGTGTGTGTCTATATGGAATTAAGTTGTGCCAAAAAATTCATTTCTTTAGACTACATGTGTGTGTGCGTGTGTGTGTATATATATATGGAATTAAGTTGTGCCGCAAAAAGAAAAAAAATGGCGGGTAGGGCTTTTGACAACAAACACCAAGGCGAAGGGGCGAAGCACATTCACGCTCATATGGGCATTGCGGCTCCTCGGCCCTCACCACAGTTGCTTGCCCTCTATTTCTTGTATACATGAGCCCACGCACTAGGCCGCTTACCCCTCCACACTCCAAAGTGCCGAGTATCAGGTTCTACATCAGTTGGAACATGCCATTTCCCAGGTATAAGGGTTTGAATCGGTACAACAGAAGCAACCCCCTCATGAGGTGCAATATGAATTGTATAGATGTTGTCGTCTTGGGGTTTTCGTCTTAGGGTGGGATGTGCGACGCTATTTGAGGATTTGACGCTCTCAGGGACTCAATGGGGTTTGCACCCCATAGACTACACCGCATGGTGGCGATACACAGTATCCTACATCCTCTTTCTCCTACGCTTTGGAACATGGCCCCCTTAGAACCCTATCTTTGAAGCCATTGGTGAAGCCCATGGATGTACACACAGCCTACATTGAAAATGAGGTAAGTTATGCATGTTTTCAGCTATTTATTAAACCCCCTGTGGCTCATAGTTTATTAATTTGGGCTCATGAAAATGTTGGGGTTGGAGACCTGAAACTAAATATCAGCATACATTCTAGTTATCCTTTCCATATTCAATCTCTGATCCACAGGGGGACATCCCTTTAGGACCACTGCAAACTAAAAGATTACACCATCTCTGCTAGTTCCACTATCATCCTCAATCTGAGACAAAGGGGTGGTGCCGCAGAAGAGCTCAGAACTCCTCGAAATGCAAGGGGAACCAATACCTCAAAACCTAACCAACTGAAAGGACCCTCTTATAGTAATATACTTCAGGGGAAAAATAAATATGCTACTCCACCACCACCAGCTAAAAATGTCCCCAAACCTTATATAGTTGAGCAAACAAATTTCATTCTAGAAGTGAACATAGAAATTCCAGAAATAAACGAACACCGAACTTCATTTGAATCTCAAGTGATAATCTACAGATTTAACAGCCTCTTGCCAAAATGAGTAGAACTCTTCCATTGGATTTTCACAAACTAGACTATGGATTGTGAAATCCACCTCTGTTCAAAGGGGTTTCTCATCGTTAAGTTCTCTACCTCGGAATCCAAATATATCATCCGTAGGGAGGGACCATGGTTTTTGGGATCCACTGGGCTCTTCATCACACCTTGGTTCCCATATTTTGATGTAAACACCATGGAAGTTACTATAATTCCAGTCTGGGTCTGGCTTTACAACCTTCCCCTTCATTTTTGGCATGAAAGTGTATTTTTTTGCATTGGAAACATACTTGGGAGATATATCAAAACATACACACAACACTTGGAGGAGCGAGTCTACACATTTTCCTGAATATGTGCGGAAGTTGACCTCAGTAAAGGGCTACCAGAATGCATACAAATTAAACACAAACAACAGACATGGACACAACATATTGATTTCAAAAATACTGCATTCAGGTGCCGAATATGCAGAAATACTCATCATTTTAAAAAATCATGTCCGGAATAAAAAAGAGATAATAGAAAAAAAGTCATGGAAAACTCCGAAAGGGTGCCAATTCACCTCAGACGAACTAGAACAAGAGGAAAAAGAGGAAGAGGATGTCCCCAATCCAAATGACCATCATCAGACAACCATCGAAACCGAGTCAAAAGAAGAAGAGATGTAAGATCCTTTCGACATTAACCCTAGGGTACATTTTGAAAAGGACCTTGAGGCACCAGACTTGGCCTAGAACAAAATACACCACATCTCAGACAATTTAGATTCAAATAAGGAAAATGGAGCTAACACGGAATATAATGAGCTCGACCTTATCTCAACCACACCAACAAAAGGTGCTTGGCAGAAGGTCGAAAAGAGGAAAGGGAGGAAAACATAATTATTTTTCTCCCCATTTATTATTTTACTTGCAGTCTCATAGTTTGTCTTGAATGACATTTACTAGCACAGGTAACATGTAATTTGTTTTAGTATAATATATATATATATATATATAGATATCTATATATATATATATATATATATATATATTATTTTTTCAATGGTATTAGATTTAATAATAAAATGTGAGGACATTTTTACCATTTTGTAAATTTCAATTTTGTGAGAATGGTTTACCATGAAAGCTATGGTTTGAGGTAGTGGTGGGACATATAGTTGTAATTAGAGAGTTTATGTTAATTTTCCCATGATGTACACACATAATTCTATCAAACCCATCCCAAGTGTTTCTTTCTAAATCTTAAAGGGGTTGGATGTAATGGTGTAGAGTGAAGGGTTTTTCACTATTGTGTAAGGCATAATTCCCATGAAATCGTAACGATGAAGCCATGATGCACATTTATGTAGAGGTTCAATATGTGGTTACAATGATAGAGCTTATATTAAAAATGGTCATGTGACTTCTGCACTCATAAGTGGATTAATATATCCCTCCATGTCCTTTAGCATCCCATTTTATGTAGAACAGGTTGTGATTGGATGTGTTATGTCTGGGAACTCCTTGTGGAAAGGTCATCCACTTGAAATATTAAGGGTATAAAAAATCGAAAAATGTTCTAGATTGGTATGGACTAGACAAAGTGCAATCCTCAAGTGATTTTAAATGCTTACATGCTCTTCAATTATGGTTTCTTAACAAGAAACCTAATTTTCCAAGATAAAGAGATACTCTCAAGGATAAAAGTATAAACTTTTATAAATTATTTAGAAATATTTAATATATATTTCATTAATAATTATATATAATTTGTTTCCACATTTTAATTGATAATAATATTTTAATTTTAAATTTTATTTTTACACTAATGATCCAATGACTAAGAAAGAATAGAATTTTGTATTGACCATGGATGGAGTGAAAATTTGAGGGGCTTGCCTCATCTTTGAGCATAATCAATGCAAACTAAGGATTTCCTTTGAGGAAATATGATATGGGTGGTGAGGGAGTTAACAACCCTCCTCAACCACTTAGTGGTGAACATTTTAATTCTTAATGTTATAAATAATAATGATAATTTATTAGGCCCATGATGCATTGAAAAGAGAGTGACAAGTTGTTATGTTAAGGAAATAGATGGTGAAAATGTCACAAACATCGTGGGAAATAATCCACCATGCTATTGTATCTGAAGTCCGGTGTGATTCTGAAATAATCTTCATACCATAGATGCCCTTGGATAGTGGTTACTCAAACCACAAGTTCTACATACTAGTCATCTCATAATTCACATTACCTAATAAGTAATCAAATAATAATAATAATAATTGATTATATTTTTAAATTTAAATTTTATTTGAGATTTTAAACTTATGTGATCCATATCTATTTTTCAATCAAAAATATTCTTGAAATCACATCATAATTGTTCATCATGAGGAGAATGATGAACTATAATAAGTAGTTCGAAACGTGTGGACTCTTTAAAATTATGATATGATTTCTGTTAGTCAACAGTAATTTTTGCCTTTTTATAGATGACTAAGTGCTTATCCTAGATTTCTAGAAACAAAATTCATGAATATTGTGAGTTCTAGAAATCTTACTGCTTTCCTTATCCTTAGGATCAATTTTTCATAATTTTACTGTCCTATCATATCAAGGCCAACCTATCACTCCGAGAAGACCCATCATGGGCTCATGCCACTATGTTTCACTATGTTTCCCCCCCTGACCTTAGCACTCTGTTTTGGCCTGCCTATTTCCTCCACTTTCCACCTAGGATCACCAACAAACCTACTCACTCTTGTGTTTCCTGGATACATCAAGGATTGATGGTCTCAAAACTATCTCTGTTGGCTCTTTAGATAAATCAGGTACATTGGATTTTGGATCTTAAATACATCAAAATATCAAAAACTCTGTTTTTTATACTTGAGGACCCAAAGCCAAGTTTTCAATCAAAGACAAGCCCAAAAGCCTCCCACTAGGTCATCTAGGGTTTCGTAGGCTATAGGATTGTTTTGGTATTCTGAAATACTATTTTTCTTATGCCAAGAAGATGAAATAAAATGGAAAGGGAGGTCATCATCTATTGTTCCAAGACAGATCATGAAAACCTTCAAAGAAGACCTCTTTAATCAAGCACAAATTCTGCAAAGGACAGTTTCCCAGTTTGACATTTCTGCAGGAATGTTAAGGTGGCCACTAGTAGAAAATTAGGTAAAGTAAGGGGCATTTCCCTCATTGGAAGGATACCCACAACAAAGAAGAAGAAGTATGCCTAATTTCAAAGAGAATCAGGTTTTTTAGGACTAATTTTCTAAACAGTATTGTCAACCAAGGAGCCAATGCAGAAAACCACAAGGGAAGTGGTATAGCAGCACAACCAAGCATGAATTAAATATTTGTTGAAACTAGAAATGAAAATGAGACGCATCCATGATGACAACAGGAAGATAGTTTTAATAGGCTCTTGAAGGTAATTTCTATGGTTTTCCAAGGTAACCATGCTTCAGTGCATCAAAGGGAGGAGAATGCAAAGAGTATCAGTGTGATAGAGATTAAGTCTTCAAGAGCAGTCAATTGCCCTCAAATGGTCAAAGAAAGAAGGCATAGGGTCAAGTTTCAAAATGAAAAACCAACCTAATCATGAGTTTGTTGTTGAGTAACTAAAGTTTTCAAATTACAAGAATGACAAAGGAGACAAAAATAATTTTTGTCATGGCATCTACAGCAAAACAGAAGTGGCCAAGAGAAGACATAGTGGACATGACTTACAGTCTTTGCCAAAATAGAGATATCACTGTCGAAATCACTGAGAGGGGAAGAAATTATATTTTCAGGTGACCCAAAAAAAATATCATTTTTTTTGTGTTTTAAGTCACGTCCTGCAAAAGGAAAAAGGAATATCAGTGATAAAGTGACAAGATAAAACTCAAAACATTAGCAAAATTGGGTATCTATTTTTAATTTATTTTTCCAAGGGTATAAAGGCATCTCATTAATCACTCAAGCTCATTTTTCATTTGCAAAAGAGAGTTAAAGTTTTTCAAAGAGATATTTCAGGATTTCTCACGAACCTTGAGCAGGAAAAACTCTGTGCTACACTCATGGAAAACCTCATTGCGCGCTTGTCTGCACCTTCCTATGAAAACTCAACAAAGCGTTGTGCTTGTGAAAAAACACTACGCATTTAAAAGTGTGAAAACCCGGCAGAAGACTCGTGCATAGAAACACATTTAGTAGAGGCCTGAATGGCCCAGATGTTACACGCAGGGATGTTCCGAGCCGACCCGACAGCACGTGCAGAGGCCCGACTAGACTGGGTGCTATGCTCAGGGATGTTCAGAGCCAACCTGATAGCACGTGTAGAGGCCTGAATGGCTCGGTTTCTACGTACAAGGATGTTCAGATCCGACTCGACAACCGTGCAAAGAGGCGACTACTACACTCATGTGTTACGTGTTTAGCCACGAAGCCCTCCACGCCTATGCAAGCCTCCAAATGCCTCAAAAGTATTCAAATTATCTGCTTGGTACCTCATGAAGGTTTTTATAAGAGGTATTTAGATGCCTTTCCCCCTTTCATACTATTTAAAAGGTGAAGTTAGAGAGAAATGTAAAAAAACCCTAAAGGAAGAGAAAAACCTTGTCTGCATGCTAACAACACGGTTGTTTAAAGGGAACTCATCCATCTACATGCTAAAGGCACACTGAGACTATTTTGCTAAGAATTTGCTCATCTGCAAAAACAATATCTCCATTTTCAAAATTAGCCTCCATACTGCCAAGCCTTAACATTAATTTCTCCTCACTATCTCACTTGCCCCCTTCATATCATTTCACAAGCATTTCAGGGTTTCAATTTTTAAGGCAACAGTAAAAGGAAAAATCTCAAGAGAATGCAGTAGTGGTAGTGGTGTGTAATGTTCCCAACTTTTAGCTTCAAGCTAAATGGAACATTAGAGTTAGTAGTGTCTTTTAGCCGGTGAATAAATGGGTAGGAAGGCCCATAAGTCTCCTAAGAAGGAATAAAAACACTTCAAGTGTGAAAGGAGACCCTCTTTTCAACTCAATAAAACACCTCCATGTGTGAACAGGGCTAATATCATTTTGATTCAGTCTACTTTGACCAAGTCAACAACGCAGATGTGGAGGAGTAGGAATCAAGGAAGGAATAACGCAGTTTTCGAGGGAGATGAATCTCTTGATGGAAATGACCTAATTGAGTGGGGCCAAGGGCAAGAAAAATCACATTATATTTAAGTGAAAGAGGATTTGCAAACCATTTGTTTCCTTATGTTTGTATATTATTATTTTGGTCTACTTGGACTCATGCTTCCTCTTTCTCTTTAACGTTCTTTGCGTTGTTTTGTAGGTGTTCCGAAAGCGAATCGCTCTTTCCTTGAGGAGCATCTTGGGAGAATTTTGCATGCATTTCATCAAGTTTTCGGCCAAGCTTCAGCTTACTTCATCGGCGTATTTTGCGGGTCATTGTGTTGTGCTGCGGGATGCGGCGGTGGAGATTGGAATCCCACTTTACGAGCTATTTCTTTCATTGGAAGGAGGTTTCCTTCCCTTGGGAGAGCTGTTTGGAGAGACATTGAGCTCATTTTCCATATCTTTGGCATCGAGCACATTTCTCAACATCCCTGGCCAATACATTCCCGGCTAGGGAATGCATTATTTCTGGAGGCAACTTCGGTGGATGATCTAGTGGCTTCTTTACACTATTTCCTTGTGATTTCGAGGTTCATCCTTTCATGGGAGGAAACATTTTAGGGATATACATCAGATATGATATCTAGCCTTATACCTCTCATTATTTAGTTTTCAATTATTATTAGGTAATTTTGCCAAGATCACATTTGTATTCAAAGTGTATCACAAGAAACCCTTTCCCAGTTTTCTTGTAATTGTAATAAGGAGACTAGATCTCATTTTTTTAGCATGATTGTCTAATATATGAGCAGATTTATTTGTCATCCTAATTTCTGAGTTGAAACCCTCATAATACTACGTAGTTTCCTTTGTGCATTATTTCTGAGTAGCAGTGTTTGGGGTTTTAGTGATTTTCACCTACACTAGGTGTGGGAGGTCCGTTTACCTCCCGACTAGTTTCCTTTGTTTTCGATCTCCTCTCGCATTTAGATGCTAGATGGATATATATAATGGATCCAAGTGATGATTTATATTTTTATGGCATATATTTCGGAAATGCGTTTTTTCGTGAATGCATCACTGTAGCGATCCATTTTTGGAATATTTTAAGATATTCCCATCACTACTTATTTTACTGGGATATTACATGGTGAGGGAGGCCAAGGCCCTAGAAGACGACAGAAAAAGGGTGGAAGGGTAAAACAAAATTTGAGCCATCGAATACGAAAAGAACTCGATGGCCTCTCCTATGACGACGCTTGCATATTTCAAGAGATGGGTTGTTTTTGACTTCGTGAGAGGGTACAATAGGTCCACAGTCATCCTGATTTAACCGGGACTTCATCCTTAACCTTCATGACCATCATCAGAGAACTTAGCAGAGAGCGAAATTTGAGCTATCCATCAATGCCATCTCCATGGCCACATCGGGATACCTAGTATGGGAGAAAAGTGGTTCAAACAGAAAAATTTGGACCTAAGCCATCATCAACCCTTCTTGAAACCGGATACCAAAGTTGATCGCAAATCCATTTTTCCATTTTCACATCTACCGGGAGAGATATGCGCCATTAATGAGAATCATCATGAAATGCTTCACTTTGCGTGAGGGTAGGTTTTCTAGACTTTATTCCTACCACATAAGACTGCTCATGCACTTCACTAGGGCCAATGCTACTACATTTTTCCCTATTATCTTTATAGAAGTATTGATAATATGTCATACATTGTGAAAAAGAGACCTCCTTCACAACAAATGGAAAGTATTTTTTCACCATTCTCTTATCAAGACGATTGTGTTGTATCAATTAGAGCAACAGGGTATCCCATGGGAAGTGTTCATCACCCATGAAGTTTTCATAAAACCCACAAAGCTTCTCCTCATCGACCAAATCTACCCTCATCATCTCATCCACCTCCCTCCACTCCTCCATCACCCCCACTGACCATGACTCTTCATCCACACGTGAATCTTCTCCCCAAGATAACCTCCCTACCTCACCTTCTCCTCAAACATAAAATCAAGAAGAGACAGATGATGAAGAGGATGAAAATGATGATGAGGAAGAAGAGAAAAATTATGAAGAGGAAGAAAATGATGATGAGGAAGAAGAGACAAATGATGAAGAGGAAGAAAAATGAGGGAAAGAAGAAACAAATGAAGAAGAGGAGAGAATGATGAAGAGGAGGATAATGATGAAGATAAAGAGACAGAGGAAGATTATGAAGAAAAAGGCAAACGTGAGAAAAAAATAGTGAGGCGGATGCGGATGATGAGAAAGAGGAGGAAGAAGGTAATGAACAGAGGCGGTTATGAAAAGGACGGTGACAAAAAGGCCCAGCAATGAAGAAGAGGATGACAATGCGGAAGATATGGAAAATGATGACAATGATAAAGGTGATAACAATGAGGAAAGTGAAAAAGATAAAGAGACAACATGGATAAAAATGAAAATAGTGAGGACGATCAGAGGACGGTAAAGAGTTTGAGGAAAATGAAGACGAAAATGCACAAAATAGTAATGAATAAACTGATAAAAACACCTCTAACGAAGTGACCACGGAAAATGATAATGGCCATGATAATCTTGCAAACACAAAGGGCAATGATGAAGAAGAAACCATAATGAGCGATAGCCCTAATGATGAAGACAACAATGACATTATGGACCATAAAAATCAGCAGAAGAGGTTGATGACAGTGGTGAATATCATGACGATAATGTTAGCATGAAATAAAATGAAGGTAAGTCTCAAGAGGGAAGTCAAGAAAAATAGTGCAAAAGACATCAATATAGATATCATTTATGTAAATTAAGGAAATCTTGAAATCAACCATAATGAGGGCATTCTAGTAGACAAATTTCAGTTTTTTCCTCTCACATATCAAAAGGGGTCAAGGCTTGTGTTTGCTACCTCCAAAAGGCAAGGGACCATGCCATCCACCTCTGCTCGACCACTAGACAAAGGGAAACAAAAGGTAAGGGAAGAAGAAGAAGATCATGAGGTTGAGAGGAAACTTTGAAAATCATTCAAGTGGACGAAGTGATGAGGGGAATGAAGCAAGAATCATAAACTTGCTCCTCCGGGACAGAAATGCACAAATCAAAGACCTCCAAGCACATTTGGATAGGGCCAAAGTGTGAGTGATGCCCTTGACTTGGAGAACAGGGCAACTAGGAGAAAAAATTGCAACTGTGAAGCTAGAGCCATCAAGGCTCGGAAAGAAGCCCAAAAGGACTAGGTGAAACTAGAAGAGTTCATGGGCACTTATGAAGAGAGTGAGGATGAGGAAGGACAATCTAGGAGGAGACCTAGAACCATTGGGGTTGGAGAAGGCATTGGAAAAGCATAGGGAACAAGAATCAGCCCTAACAGAACAACTCCCTTTAGATGACCTTTTTGGCCATGGAGATAGCACATCATCGGGAGCATTATTTGGAAAGAGCCATCATACACTTGGAGGATAAATTGAGGAAAGCTAATCAAGACCTTGACCTCTAAAGAATGATGACTAAAAATTATGCCCAGAGAAACTAAATTGCAAGGGCTAAACTGAAAAAGGCCCAAAACAAAGATCCAAGCACTAAAAGAGGAAAAATTCAAAGCTAACCTTGGAATCTTGGCACAAGCTTCTCTACGAGTCTCTCAAAACCCATGAGGCATACATCCACCAAATTTGGGAGAATTTTGACAAGTTTTGGTTTTTTTGTTAATTTTGAGGGCAAGGGGGTAGCACCCCTCGGTGCTATGCTTTTTCTCAGAGCATATTCGGGAGGGAAAGGCTTACATTTTGGAATCCTTAGCTTGTGTGTGGCATGCTCACAAAGTTTCGGAGTCAATTGGAGTTGTTTTGGTCCTCCAAAAGGGGTCAAAAAACACCCTAATTTTCACCTTTCTACCTAGTTTTCGGTGGATAGGTGCTCCTCCTTTACCAGCCTTGGAATTTTTTCCTTTTTTGAATAGGTTTCAGAGGTCAAATCGAGAGAATGAAGGGTAGCTCTATAAAGTAGACTCAAAGGGATTTCATGCTGATCCATCACAGAAAGCCTATTACGACATCGGGAATGCCTTCAAAACATTCTTTGTACCAAGTTGAACCGCGTTTTCCTACTCCGGTGCTACGCCCTTGGCATGGAAATTCATCCTAAAAATCAGTGTTGTGCCCTTAATAGAGGAAACGTCAAAAAATGTACACTTGGAAAGTTTTTAGGGAGGCCTGACGGAGCCCAAATGTTAATTTCTTTGCTAAAATTGACCGAAAAAGATATTTTGTTTTAGATATTTTGTGCCTTGTACCTCGTGCGAGTCTCAAGGACAATAGTGACATTTATGATTAGCCAATAGACTTCTAGAGACTCTATTAGGTTTTTCTCCTCCTTGTCTTGTTAAATGAAGCATTGATGATTCATTGTTGATGTTGGAATTTTATGAGTTTTGAGAGACAATACATGGTTTTATTAGGTTGAAGAGAAATTTGGTGTTGTGGAGCTTGTGAATGATTTTCTTTGATTGATGATGATGAAGGCTTGTCTTGCAGGGATCCTTGATCTTGGTTAATGGGTGATGTGTCTCTAATTTTTTCATGTTTTCTTGTTTATCATTGTGTCGATCCTTCTATGTTGCAGTAGATCAAAGAAGTATAGGTTAAGAAATGTTGTTTCGAGGCACCTTAGTCCTTCTTGTTTACTATCGTCTTTATGTTTTCCTCTCGTTGGGTTAGTTTAAGGACTTCTTACGGAACTGGATAAGAGGAAGATGGCATTCACCGAGTGGCCGCCCAGAAGTTGAGATTCAAGCTATGATTGCCTTCTTAATCCATGAAGGAAAATATGGCCTTCTATTGAAGCCATTATTCCTCATTCCCCCGTCAAGGGAGGACAAAGCAGATGGTTTTTTCCGTAAACAAGCACCACTTTTCGTTGCCCTCTTCAATGAAGCTTAGTGCTGGCTTTTTCGAAGAAAAAGCACCACCCGCATTTTTCCCGGGATGGTCGCTCTTTCAATGAATCTTAGTGGGCCTTCCTAGATGGAAGAGCACCACTAGAAGCTCACTATGCAGTAATCCAACTCTTTCTCCCACATAGAGCTCTTTTTCGAAATAAGTTTGGTTGCTTTTGAATAAAGTTTGGTTGTTATTTCATCAATATATTTTCTTTGGTTGTTATTGCTCATAATGTTTTGAGAAGTTTCAAAAATGTGAGCACCACTAAGTTCAAGATGTAATAGTCCAGACATTTTTCCCACATAGAGCTCCTTACGAAATAAGTTTGGTTGTTTTCAATAAAGTTTGGTTTTTATTTCATCGATATTTTTTCTTTGGTTGTTATTGCTCATGAATAAGAAGTTTCAAAATGTTGTATATATCCCAACCAAATGAGGGTGTCAAAACAAAGTCTGATTTGAAGTTACTTGTATGTTGTGAATAAGTTTATGTTCATTCGGTGTATGGTATTCTGATTATTTATTAATAACAACAATTCTATTCTACATATTGTAATTGTGTATGGAATTCTAATGAGTTATTAATAACAACAATTTTCATTTTGCTATATTATTTTTTCAATTTCTCGAATATATGCACATATATGTGGATCAAACTCATCTTGATATTTTCTCTTTTAAAACTTGAAGGGGTTCGATGTACTGGTGAAAATCCAGGGTTTTTTCACTATTGTGCAAGGTTCAATTCCCATTAGATTCTAACACTAAATCCATGATGACCATTGATGTAGAGATTCAATGTATGGTTAGGACAATAGACACTATATTGAAAATGATCATGTGACTTTTTGCATAGAAGATATAATTAAAATGTATATATAATTAAAATGTTGTTGAGATATGCCAATAAATTTTATTAATGAAAAATACTATTGAACAATGTACATCAACATGTGGTTATTTTTGTTGAAGGTTGATATTTATAGGAACAATTAGTAGATTTGTGAGTTAAAATAACAATATCAAGAAATTAAAATATCTATTATATTTTATTAACATTGATTATCCCAATTTCATAATTTTAGCCAAAAATGGTAAAAATATAATACTTAGACATGACTTGTATTTATTGTTTAAACATCTATATTTTTTCCCACTTAAAAAACTATGGTTTATTTATATTTATAATTATGAATAAAGTTTTATTGCTTAATTATTTAAATTTCTTCTTAATATTAAATAAATAAATAAACTATTTTAAAGTTATTTTAAATATAATTATTATTATACACAATTAATAAATATTTGTAATAGTTTTATATATTAGTTAAGTAAATCAAATTATTTTTTCTCTTTCATATTGTTAGCCACCTATAAAATTTGTCATATCGGATGGTGGCTAAATCATTTTTTGAAGCCTTCAAGAAAAAAATTTGTATACCAAATTTGCTAGGTCTTAAAAGTCTTGAGAAGACAACTTATCCTTGAGATAAACTTTCATCGATGTTTCCCTCATTTTTCCTCAAAGTAAATCTATTGTTTACCAAAGGAAAGAAACTGCTGAAAAAGTTCTATTTTCCCTTATTTTCCTTCTCCTTTTCCCTTCTCCATTTCATTCATAAAACACTTCATTTACCCCTCATTCTCTCGAAATTTCCTTTAAAACCTTTGAAAAATTCCTTTGGAAGGTTTAAAAACCCTTTTTCCCCTTTCTACCAAAAGCCAAAAAAAGCCTTGAAAATCTGTTATTTTGGCCTAAGAAACCCATTTTTTAACTAAGGCCCTAAAGCCCCTTTGGCCTTAGCCCCCGCTCCCTCTGCATAAGACCTGGAGCGGTGACCCATAGTTAAGCCCCTTTCGCGCAATCGCAATCGGGGTTTCTATTCTTCTTGTTACCCTTTTTTCCTTTAAAAAGGTTTTCGATGCGATTAGTCCCTTTTCTTTAACTCCCGATTCCTTTGTCTTTTCATATAACCTCGGGAGCCTGCAACTGTCGGATTTGCTAAAACACCATAAAACACCCCTCCCACGAAAACAAATTTTCCTTTGTATTTTATAAAAAAATCTGATTTTCTTATGTTTCAATGAGACCCGACAGTTTATTGTTTGGTGATTTATCAGTCGTTGATTTATTCCCTAATCAACGACCGTCGGAATCTCGCATCGCAAATAAACATGCCAACCTTTGCTTTGTTCCCTTCGAAATTTCCGATGCGATTAGGCCTTAAGCCCTTTGTGCTAAACCCCAAACCACTTCCCCACCATATAACCCGCGCCCAGGACCAAGCGTTAAGTCCCAAGTGCTAATCGCAATCGGAAAGTTTGCGATGGGCACATTCCTTTTGTTCAAAGAAAAAGCCCGATGCGATTGAGTTTATTCTGGCGGAACCCCGCCGCATTCTCCACCATTGATCCTTTAAAAAAATAAATGGTTAGCGCCCTAATCACATCGTGCCCCACCACATCTCTTCATCAACCCGCAAATTCCTTCCCGACCGTCGATCTCTCTAAAAGATCGACGCGTTACGATACAATCGCATCGCAATTTATCCGTGCACCTTTCCTCTCTCCCACGCTCGATTGGGGATTCCAGTGATTGGATCCGGGCCGTTCATTTCACTCATCAGATGGTCCAGCATCAATCCTCACTTCCCTTGTTATTTCTCAAATCCCAACAGGTATAACCTCTTCTGGCGAAGATCCACTGATGATCTCAGCAGATCAACGGCCCATGTTGCTCCCGATCTCTCGCTCGACCCCTCGCCCTTGTATTCTTTTCGTTTCCTAAAATTAAATTTGGACCATCCATTCTTCTAATCCAATGATCCAAATTAAACCCGAGTAGGCCCAACTCCATTGGGACCTATCTCTCCATCGACAAATCCCACGGCGTTCATTCTTATGATCCGAACGCGTCAAGATTAAAACCGCCTTGACCCAGCCCCACCTTTTTTCGCCCAGCGCATCTTGTCACGATCGCGCTCTCATCTCTACCAGTTGGATCCGCCCGCTCTTCATCCAAAGGCCTAGGACCCATATCACGTAAATCTGAGTCAGATGAGTTAATTCCCTAAAAATTACGCGAAATGGGCGATTTTTTTAAGGACACGTGCAGAGGCGGCGAGGCATATCGCATTTTTTTATGAAGATTTTGGAAACCCCCTTAAGAGCAGCACGACACCGGTGGTTTCTTTGGCTGAAACCGCTTTTACCCCATTTACATCACATCCCCTCTGTTTTAATCTCCACCGTTGATCTTTGAGATCTAACGGCTCACATTGAATCTCGCCTTTCATTAGGGGAATTTTGAGGTCTAAAAATGGGCCTCCTAAGAAAAATGTACAACAAAAATAAAATTTATAACAACCTCAATAGGATTCAAGATGACGATGTCAACCATGGGGGATGATTTACCATTTTTTAAATAAAAGGGTAAAAATATTAAAAAATAATAAAATAATAAAACTACTTTTTTCAACTCGTATTTTCAACTTATCTCCCAAAATTTTTTACTCAAATTTTCGAGTGGGAGTACTCGTTGGATGAAAAATTTAATTCCTCATCCAAGGAGTACCCATGTTGCATACTTTTGATGAACTCTACTACACGAAAAATGAGAAATACATAAAAAACGTGATTGTAATCACGTTTTGTTTTTATGTATTTCTCATTTTTTCGTGTATAGGACCCATCGAAAGTATGCAACTATGGGTACTCCTTGGATGGGGAATTAAATTTTGCATCCAATGGGTGCCCCGCTCCAAAATTTAAGCACTTTGGGAGATAAGTTGAAAATATGAGTTGAAAAAGTAGTTTTTTCATTTTTTCCCTCTAAAATTTGATGATGTCATCAAATCTTATTTGATTTTTTTCCACCATTAGTTTATAATTTCCTTAGGAGGCCCATTTTAGACCTCAAAATTCCCCTAATGTAATTCATCGCCCTCCGTCCATCCTCAAGGGACTTCATAAAGCGAATCTCCGTCGTTGATCTCATCGTGGCTAATCTCATTCGACGGCCCCGGAAATTATTCCGAAACCCCGAATTTCGTTTAACCCTTTTTTTCCTCCGCGAAAGGGTTTTTTCATCCATTTTCCTTTGCATTTTCGTCTATTTTATTATAAATTTGCCCCTCCACATTATATATTCACGATTGATCTCAACCATTGATCTTCTGCAGATCAATCGATTTGACTTAATCTCCCCACCGTTTATTCAACCGCCTCCCCATCGACTCATCGAGCAAATCTTCGTCGTTGGATGCTTTCATCCAACAAAGTCACAATCTAACCTAAAACCTCTAAAGTAGTACGAACCCATCCTCGCGGGATATTTTTCTAGATTTTCTTTGTTTGTGCATGTTATAATGGTTTTTTCCATTGTGTTAAAAGAAAATCAAAGGTCGGGGATGACGATCCCCCGGGCCTTTATTTATGAAGGAGATCATTCTGTAGGGTTTCCCATGAAGTTTTATCAGTGCCTCATGAGCACACGACGCCATTATAAAACCTCTGTAATGCCTACACATCAACAAGACACAACAAAGCTTAATCGGACAAAGAGTATCGATTGGACAGCATGAAATCAAAGCATAAACATGTTTTGAAGATTGTTAAACACGGTTTTGAGGGATTACGGAACTAAATCGACTATTTAAAAACCTAATCCACTCAAATTAAACACGGTTTTGAAGAAGAGAAGACGGGAAATTAGGCCTAATGAAGCCTAACACACAGAATTAGAACAAATTAATAGTGTTTAAAGAAAAAACAATAATATCTATCGGTCGAGAAGCCTCCTTTGCCACATCGGAGGCTAATTGAATTCTCTTAGCTACCAAAAGCCACCTACAACCTCAAAGCATTCGGAAAGAGGCCTAGTTATTTCCGGAATAGAAGATATTCACCTCAAGACGAGTTGAATAGTTATTTCAAATCAAAGAAGCTTATTACAACTATCACGAGTTATTACAAGGATAAGAAATAGCCTTAAAAGTCAAATATTTTTATCCACTAAAGCTCGAAAGCGATACGTAGTTATGACACGGAGATATAGATCGAATGTATTCATTGCCTTATGCCTTGCATGGTTTTCAAGGCAGAGAATTGCATTAACTGTAGAATTAATGATACTTGAACCCTAGAAATATTTCCACCTCCTGATTTTCTTATAAAATGTTATTGAGGAGCACGTTGTAAAGGGTTGGTTGCTGAACTTTGACATAATACTTGTGCTCGAAACTTTCTACATGTAAATAGTGTTCAGAGGCTCTTAAAGCTCTGTTTGTGATCAAATAAGTTAGGCTCAGAAGAGAAGATGATTGCTGAACTAAAAGATTGGACTTGAAGTTTATAGCTTGGATTGACATCAATATACAGGCTGATTCACCGGATCCTGGGTCTATATCACTTGGTGAAGTGCTTCTTTATGTGCTATTGTTTTCCTTTCATGTATGCCATTTTGTCCACTTATTCTCTAATAAATACCAGACAAGCATAGAGTTAGGATTTACTTGTTTACGGTACCCTTCTGCACAGTGATAAGCTTTATCTTTATGTTTTTCCTCCCAATTGTGTGTTTAAGAATGACTTAAGTTAAGTATAAAACATTATCAAGGAATGTTGGTTTGCTTGTCTTGATGTGAAAATCTTGAAAAGAAGTTCTTGAATGATACTTTCATTATATTCTTAGTAGAGTGTTGACTAGAAAAGTTTATGGTTTTCTTTGTCTTCTAGTTTCTTTCTCCAAAGGTAATTACGAAAGTTTCCCTAAGAGTATGCTAAAAAGCGATTTAGATTTAAAAGTATCTTATCTAGTCTTAGGTTGCACTTTGTTTTTCTTATCTTTTTTCATCCCTTACGAAAGTAATTATGTGGATTCTTGATTGTTTGTACGATAAGTTAGCTTTACTACAAGCTTGTCCAAAGAAGTCTATGGTTAGCCCTATCCTTTGGTTGGTTTTAAACATTTACTTAAAAGGCTTTTTCTTGTTTGGAAAGATTGATAAATCCTAGTTGAACTTATTGTGTTTCTCAGCCCCTTAAACACTTTTATTGTTCCATTCCATCATTTTATCTAAAATATCTTGTGATATAGATGACTTGCCCCTTGGACCACTCTTGAAATTGTTTCAAAATTAAAACCTTTTATGACTCCATATCCCAATGGACTAAAAACCAACGTCATATCTATCCTATCAGCCAAGCCTTGTTCTGATTACTTATACCTTCACCCCTTTGAAACTCTTTCATTTTATGAATTTCCACTCAACTAAAAATCATGCTCAACCATCCAAAACCAAACAAAAAACCCTTGTTCTTAATAACTAGCCTAATATCATACCCAAAAGCCTTAAAGATAAATCAATCTTTGCACTTATAAGATAGATCCCTCTCTGGATTCGGGAGGGCTAGATCCTAGAATCCCAAAGTGGTTCCAATGTCCTCTCTCGAGCTTTTAGTCTCACCAATCATGTTGAAATTACATGGAGCTAACATTTCCGGCGACTCCATCGGGGAATTTCGAGTGAAGTTACACCCATACATGCTTAAGGACCTCGCGATAACACTTGATTCAAGGATATTTGGTATATTAGCCCTGTACGAGCCACCATGCATAACATTTACGGTGACTCCGTTGAGGGAATTCTATGTGAAATTACACCTATACATGTTTAAGGACCTCAGGAAAACACTTGATTCAAGAACATTTGGTATATTAGCCGATCGAGCCACCGGGGCATAACATTTACGATGATTCCCTACGGGGAATCTCGAGTCAAATTTCATCTTAGGTACCCTTAAGATCTCATAAAAACCCCATGAGTACAAGTAGCCCCTCTTCAAGCACTACCAAGCAAATGGTAATCATGATAAAACTTATTTGAATCGGTGACAAACTAAGGAAACCTTAGGATTCTCATAAGAACTTATCAAACCTTGAAGGATCGGCTAGCTTAGCCATAGAGTAAACTCTCTTTGTCTCATCACCATAGCTAAGTGTTGAAACATGTTTAGGACACTCTTAGAACCCATAGAACTGAAAAAACTCGAGAAAACCCAAAAATATTTCGAGATTGGTATTCAAATAAACATGGTGGCAGGGACCATAAAACCTTTTACCTCCAAAAGAGCTAAAAATTTCCACTCGGGTGACTCCACAATCCTAAACAGACCTTAAGACTCCACTCGGAAAACTCATTATCATCATAACATCATTTAAACTCAGTTAAGAGGACTTTAGGATTAAATTTTTCTTGTTTAAAAGATCAGTTAGCCTCTTAAAAGATTGTCATATTTGGTTAAACTGTTCTTGTTTAGTTGGGTCTTAAAAACATAGCATAGTGGCTCCTAGAAAGATTCATACTAGAGCTTACCCTCACCAAAACCCTCCCGAGATAGTTGATAACCATAAAAGAATCCTTAGGAAGTCTCCTGAGGTTAAATCTTCAACTATTTTCAGATCACCCCTTAGAGCTAATTCTGTCCTCGAAAACCTTACGGCTCTACAAGAATCAGAAGTTGACTTAAGAAATCCATTTAGAACTAGGTCGCTTGATGATTTAGATCAGCTAGATTCGCAGTCTTCACTTTCATCCCCGGAAAGAAGTGAACATCCTGGTAGCAGAGAAACTACACCACCCGATTCACATTTCATTCATAATTTTGGTTTCTCCCATCCCTAGATCTACTCAACAATCTATTGTCGTCCATCCACATCTATTCTTCATACATCCACTATCCAAACCACTTCATCCCAACCCACTTTCCCTCTTGTTAATCCACCATTTGTAAACCCCCACTGTTTCCATAACCTCCTATCATGGCAACATGGTATGCTCCCCTTGTCCTTCCTTTACCTTTAGTCAATCTCGCATAGGGGACTATCAGTCCAAGATACCATTAGTATGATGCTAGAAATGCTATTACTGCTTCACAACATGTGGATAAGATGAATGACTACTTTGACAGAAATGAAATTGATGACGAAACTGTCAAACTTAGACTATTTTCTCAGAGTTTAGGGCGAGAAGTAAGAAAATGGTTCAAAGGCTTAACCCCTCACAGTATTAATGATCTCCAAGCCTTCCATCTGTTGTTCTTAAACAAATGCAAATTCAGCAATAACCCTCTCCAAATAATTTCTGATTTCAAGAATATCCAAAGAAACACTAGGGAAAGTGTTCAAGCCTATTGCACTAGGTTTAATGCCCTTCCGCCAGACTTAAAACCACCACAAGACTCAACTTTAAACAAATTTCCTGAAGGATTTGATCCTGAAATGGCCTATCAACTTAGATAAAGAGATCCTCGCGACTCTAGAAGATATGCAAAAAAGGGAGCTCTTCGCTGTGGAAGTTAATATAATGGAGAAAAGAGCAAGAATGAGGAATGAGAAGAAAGTGTCCTTTAGAGAGGAACCTACACCTTCCACATCTAGCTCAAAGATGGAAAGAATGATGGAGGAGATGATGAAAAAGATGAGCATACTTGAGAGAGCACAAGCTAGTCAAAACCAAACTGACTCCTCAAAATAGAAATCAAAACCAAAATCAGAATTTTAGGAGAAAACCAGCCTCAAAACAGAACCAAGGGAGGATGATCAACAGATCACTCCTCCTTTTCATCAAAAACTATGTAGGCTGAGGTTGAAGAAACATTAGAAACAAACAGAGGAGGATGATATAAACATGTTGGGAGTAGATAATGATGATTTTGAAGTTCATTACAATAGAAAACAAGGTCTATACACACCTTACGATGACAAAAATAGAAGAAGATGAATATTACTACCAAGAAATGGAAAATGTCATCATAGAAACTCAAAAAGAGTATGATCTTAGAAGTAAAAGGAATTTGGAAAACCCCCAACAAAAAAACCTCGCGAAAATTCACGAAAAAACAACCTCGTGAATAAACCCAAGACTACAAAACAGAGAAAAGATGAAACATTGGATGGAAATTTTGATAAAAACATAGAGAAAAAGCACTCAAAACAATGAAAAAAATGAGTGCAGATCTTAGTAGCACTAGTACTCTCAACTAGTGCTCCTGTTAAAAAATTCTAACCAATGTAAATAGAGAAAATTAGCAAGCTGATCTTGCTGACAAAAATGGTGGTTAAAAAAGTTTTGAAACAAACCTTGTAAGAAGTCGACTACCTTTCGGCTTTGGAGCAGGGAAATTGCCAAGATAAAGATCTATCGTTTCCCCTGACTCGAATTAGCCACCCAAAATGTGTATAGATCCCAAATTTTGAAGTCTTTTAACATAGAAGAGAATAATGACTACATCGATCTTAATGATGACCAACTAGAGCTCATATTTGGTCCTAAGATTGAGGGTAGGTATTAAGAAGGACCGGTTCCTCCTTTTTTATGTTAGTTTAAATGTTCATGACAAAAATTTTGCACAATGCCATGCATGACTCAAGGGCCTCTCATAATTCAATGCCCAAAAGTCAGTAATGGAGAGCCTAGGCCTTGAGATCACTCGACCTTACAAAGATCTTTACTCCTTTGACTCAAGCGAGTGAAATGTTTAGGTTTAATCAAAGACCTCGTGTAAACTTAGCACAAATTCCAGCCAAATGTTTAGTAATGGATATTGTTGTGGCTGATGTACCCCCAAAATATGGTATGCTATTATCAAGATCTTGGGGGAGCTAAGTTACAAGGAACAATGCGGATGGATATGTCATATGCAAACTATCCCACGTTTTTAATCAAACTAGAAGACTTTACGGGGAGTCTCATATGCAATACATGGTTACTAGCCAAGAGAGATTTCGCAAAACTCTCCCCTTTATTCCGTAAATATAGGCCTTGAATCATTTATCCTTTTCAATGATGAAACATTCGATGAACAAAGTGACCTTAACTGAATTAATGGCAGATAGAGAGGAGGAGGAAGACGAGACGAAGTGTCAACATGGTTGCTAAACCGAGAGAGCTACGACAAACAAAACACAGAGTCTAGAGCTACAAATCATTCATCCATTTCTTTTAAACCTTGAGAATCAAAAAGCAGTCCTCAACACAATGAAAAAAACTGAGGAATTAAAACAAATTCAACAAAGTGTCGACCTTCAAGAACAATCCAAAAGCATGCTAGATGAAGAGGATAGTAGTCAAAGCGTGAATCCGAAACTAGTCCTCTTTGGAGTATGAACTTTGATGGGTCTTGCACTAAGAATGATGCGGGTGTGGGAGTGTGGCTTCACAATAAAATGAACAATCATACTGAAAGGGCATTCCTACGGGATTAAATTTTCGGTGTTCGAATAACATAGCGAGTATGAATCCCTTCTTTTAGGCTTACACTTGTTGAAGAAATTATGAGCCAAGAGAATTAAAGTGCATGGGGATTCAAAGTTAGTCATTAGGTAAGTAAATGGGGGGATATAGTGCCAAACACCCCGGACTTAGAGCCTATAGGAACGATGTCATGGATTTGTTGAAAAACTTTTGAGGAATCCCAACTTATTTTTGTCCCAAGAGAAAAGAATATCCTCGCCCTACAATTTAGCTTTTCGTCTGACTAGAACATGTTTAACACCATTTGAAACCAAACAATGCACAACTAAAATCAGATTTCGACCAACCATTCACGATAATGAGAAATATTGGCAAGTGTTTGATGGAGACAAACAAATAGAAGACTTCCTGCAGTCCGAAAAATGAATTTGAACTACCAAGTTTCGGATTCAGATTATGAGGATGACTGTCCTAGTGAAGAAAACCTACTTGATGAAGAAGAAAAGTCCCCCAAGGTTACTGATATAAACCTGTTGTCTAACAAACTTGCAAACACAACAAAAAATTGTTGCGAGTTAGAAAAAGAAGACTTAGAAACTCTGCAGTCTAATAATCAAAGTTTGCCAAAGGGATTGGTCCCTTTAGAAGAATTGTTTGATTTCAACGATGTGGCCAAGAAGCCAAAGTTGGAGGTTGTCAAGACTGAAGTAGAAGAGTGTAATATAGGCAGTAAACTAAAGCCTAAGATGATCAAACTATCTAAAACTTTTCCAGCTCACATCAAACTGAAATACATAGAGATGTTTGAAGAATTTTCTAATGTTTTCGTGTGGAGTTATAAGGATTTGAAATCCTATGACATCGAAATAATTCAACTACAAGATACCTCTCAAGGAAAACCAAAATCCATTTAAACAAAAACTGCGTAGAATAAACCCTCATTCGAGTTACCTTTGGTTGAGAAGGAAATCAAGAAAATGTATGAAGCTGGTATTATTGTTCCTATTAGATATTCATAATGGGTGTCTAATTTAGTGTCAATTAGGAAGAAAACAGGAGAGATTAGGCTTTGTATTGACTTTATAGACTTAGAAAAAGCCTCATTGAAGAACAACTACCCTTTACCCAAGATGGATCATATTTTACAAAGGGTAGTTGGTTCTAAGATAATTTCTTTGCTAGATGGCTTCTCAGGATACAATCAGATATTAGTACATCCTGATGATCAATTAAAGAAATATTTTACTACACCTTGGGGAACTTTCATGTATGTGAAAATTCCCTTTGGTCTAATGAATGTTGGTGCTACATTCCATACAGCCATGGATATTGCATTTTTGGAAGAATTAGGCTACTTCATCATTATTTAGCTTGATGATGTCACTGTTTTTTCCAAGATAGATGGAGAGCACTTAGAACACTTGAGAAAAGTATTCGAGAAATGCAGAAAGTTTGGGATATCTTTAAATCCAAAGAAAACATTGTTTGGTCTCCGAGAAGGTAAACTTCTTACGCACATCATATCAGAAGAGGGGATAAACATAGACCCAAAGAGGATTGAGGGTATATTGCAAATCACTCATCCTAGAAACATCAAGGAACTTCAATCTTTCATTGGAAAGATTAATTTCTTGAGAAGGTTCATACCCAACTTCGTTGAGATCCTTAGAAATATTACAAACATGCTGAAAAAGGAACAAGGGGTTAAGTGGACCTTAGAAGCAAAGAAATCTTTTGAACTAGTAAAACAAGCATTAACCAAAACACCAATTCTAATAAGTCCTAATTTTTGAAAAGATTTTTACATTTTTTCATTTGCATCAGAACATACAATAACATTTGTCCTATTGCGGGAAAAATCCACGGGGGACAAGAGCAACCCATTGCATTCTTTAGTAAGGCCCTAAGAGATGCACCTTTGAAGTATAATATTATGGAGAAACAAGCCTTTGCCTTAGTCAAATATTTAAATGATTTCGAAAGTTTATATTTTACACTCCCATGTAATTGCATTTGTGCCTAACTCGGTTGTAAAAGACATCCTAACACAGGGACCCAGATGGTAAGAGAGGTAAGTGGATAGCTGTGATACTTGAATATGATTTAGAAATCAAGCCCACTAAACTCATTAAAGGCCTAGGTATAGCTAGATTAATGGCTGAATCAAATTTTGAAGTTCTTGATATAAATATGATAAATGCTTTCAATGAACAAGAGGAATTGTCAACTCCCATTGTTGAAGACCATTTTATGAATTCCTCTTGGTATGATGATATTACATATGTTTTTCTTAATTTAAATACACCTCCTAGTTTATCAAAAACAAAGGCAAGGTTCTTAAAGTTAAAATTTGTAAACTACAGCATTATAGATAAATGTTTTTATTGGAAAAATTCAAGTGGGTTATTTCTTAAATGTTTGCCTGAGAATGATGCAGAGAAGATTAAGCATGAGTTCCATGAAGGAGAATGTGGGGGCCCACTCTCTCTGGAAGACTACATGCCCAACAAAATCCTTAGAGCTGGTTACTATTGGCCCACCCTCTTTCTAGATGTACATAAGATGATAATTTCCTGTCATAAATGCCAACTTTTTGAAGGCAAAAGAAAATTTCTTCCCTTACCTTTGCATCCAATCACTGTTGAAGCTCCTTTTCAACAATGGGGTTTAGACTTCATAGGAGAAATCCATCCACCCTCATCTGCCCAACATAGATGGATTCTCACTACAATAGACTACTTTACCAAATGGTTAGAAGCCATCCCTTCTAGACAAGCCAATGACTTTGTCATCATAAAATTCATTGAGACTCGTATCCTCTCTATATTTGGTTGTCCTAGGAAGATGATCACTGATAATGAAACATCATTTGGATCCAAGAAGATGGTTGAATTTCTCATTTACAAATATCGAGATAACATTGGGTCATTCTATTGCTTATTACCCTCAAGGTAATGGGTACAGCTAATCCTCAAACAAGAGTTTGGTAAACATAATCAAGAAGTTGTTGGAGGACAACAAGAAGTCTTGGCACACAAAGCTAGTACATGCCCTTTGGGCGATGATTGAACACTTGAAAAAATCTATTGGAATGTCACCCTACCATGACTTATGTATGGGATAGATGCAATTTTTCCAACTAGCCCTAGGTGTGCCGATTATGAAGCTGATCCAAGAAGTGTAGTACGAAGACAATGACATGATCAAAAGGATTAATCGGACCATACATCTTCGACAAAACGAGAGAGGAGGTCTATAACGAGCATTACGAAAAGCAAGAGAGCATCAAAAAGATTTTTGATAGAAGGACAAAGGCAGGGTAATTTCAATATTGGTGACAAGGTGTTAAAGTGGGACCGAAGGAGAGAAGACAAGGGAAAGCATGGGAAATTCGATAACTTATGGCTTGGTCCCTTACCTCATTCATTCTACTTCGAGTAACAATGCTTATTTCTTGCGGGAATTGAATGGAAAGCTGAACCGATTGGGGGTCCTGTCAATGGCAGGGATGCTCAAACATTATTTCTCTTGATCCTATCATGATTGGAAGCCTTTTTTATCTTTTTTTCTCATTATAAATATTTCATCCATCATTGCATTGAAACTTAGAAAATTCAAAAAATACAAAAAACAATAGAAAGAGAAAAGAGGGCGATTGTGAAAAACAATAAAGGTTCAGCCCCATACCAAAAAAAGAGAAATAAAATCTGAAAGTGTGCAAGCTCAAATGCCACTCCTAAAAAACACACTCCTAGTTAGTCATACGGCCTAATCATGACTAATTAGTTTTTTAAATTTACTACCGATAGGTTAGTGAAATTATATTTTCCAAACAACTTAATCTTGGCTTATCGAGTTAGGTAGATTAGGATAGAAAAATAAAGGTTCAAACAAGCTAAAAAAACCGAACCTAAGATTCAAAAAAGAAAGAATGACTCTAATCTGTTGAAATAGAGTCAAAGATAGAAGTAAATTGGTTCTAATAAGCCCAAAAATTGAGCCGGATAACAAAAAAAAAGACGAGCTCAAACAAACTCAAAGATAGAGTTAGAGAAAAGAAGGATGTTCCTAAAACTTTCAGATCTTAAGCCTTCAACATTTTGATTTAATTTTACTGCAAAATAATAATCTATGTGCAGCTTGTTTTTTATGCCATAGATCAACAACAAGTTAGACTGTTCAATCCTAACTTGTGTGCTTTTTTAAATTTCTTGTTTTAGAAATTAGACAATAAAAATATGTTAGACGAGTCTAATCCTAATAGATAGTAGTCGGGTAGAAAGCTTATGAACTCAATACATTTAATGCTGAGTTCATGGAGAAATAAGAAGTAGACTTAGATTAGATTTATATTTTCAAAAAGAATAAAAATGTTTGTAAAAGAGTTTTGCCAATCCAAATGCACTCTCAAAGAAGAAAAAAATGTTAGATCATGTAGGATTAGGTAGGTAGAAAGCTTGTTTGGTAGAATTCCATTGTTTTTCAAGAGTCTGCTAACATTATGAAAACAAAAGAAGATCATCCAAGTGAAGAAAGTTGCAACCCAATGGATGAGGCATTGATCAGACCCCCTAGAGAATACAAGTCTGAAGTTCTTGACACCTTCAAGAAGGTGCCATCCCCATGTGGAGCCCTATTGTTAGCCACCTATAAAAATTTTTCATATCAAATGGTGGCTAAATCATTTTTTGAAGCCTTCAAGAAACAATTTGTATACCAAATTTGCTAGTTCTTAAAGTCTTGAGAAGACAACTTATCCTTGAGATAAACTTTCACTGATGTTTCCTTCATTTTTTCCTCAAAGAAATCTATTGTTTACCAAAGGAAAAGACTATTGAAAAAGTTCCATTTTCCCTTATTTCCCTTCTCGTTTTCCCTTCTCCATTTCATTCATAAAACACTTCATTTACCCCTCATTCTCTCGAAATTTCCTTTAAAACCTTTGAAAAATTCCTTTGGAAGGTTTAAAAACCCTTTTTCCCCTTTTTACCGAAAAGCCAAAAAAGCCTTGAAAAATCTGTTATTTTGGCCTAAGAAACCCATTTTTTAACTAAGGCCCTGAAACCCCTTTGGCCTTAGCCCCCAACTCCTTTTTCTGCATAAGACCCGGAGCGATGACCCATGGTTAAGCCCCTTTCGCGCAATCGCAATTGGCGTTTCTATTCTTCTTGTTACCTATTGCCTTTAAAAAGGTTTCGATGCGATTGGCCCCTTTTCTTCTAACTCTGATTCCTTTGTCTTTTTCATATAACCTCGAGCCCCACAATCGGGTGCTAAAACACCATAAAAACACCCCTCCTCGAAACAAATTTTCCTTTGTATTTTATAAAAAATCTGATTTTCTTATGTTTCAATGAGACCCGACAGTTTATTGTTTGGTGAGTTATCATCCATTGATTTACTCCATGATCAATGATCGTCGGAATCTGACATCGCAAATAAAAATGCCAACCGTTGCTTTGTTCCATTCAAAATTTTCAATGTGATTAGGCCTTAAGCCCTTTGTGCTAAACCCCAAACCACTTCCCCACCATATAACTCGCGCCCAGGACCAAGCGTTAAGTCCTGAGAGCTAATCGCAATTGGAAGTTTGCAATGGGCACATTCCTTTTGTTCAAAGAAAAAGCCTCGACGCGATTGAGCTTTATTCTATGGACCCCCACCGCATTCTCCACCGTTGATCCTTTAAACAAATCAACGGTCAGCGCTAATCACATCACACCCCGCCACATCTCTTCATCAACCACAGATTCCTTCCCGACTGTCGATCTCCCTAAAGATCAATGGTTCTGATTCAATCGCATCGTAATTTATCTGTGCACCTTTCCTCTCTCCCCCGCCGATTGGCGATTCCACGACTGGATCTGGGCCATTCATTTCACTCATCCGACGGTCCCGGATCCAATCCTCACAACCCTTTTTTATTTCCCAAATCCAGATAGTATAACCTCTTCGGCGAAGATCCACCGATTGATCTCCGCGGATCAACGGCCCACATTGCTCCCAATCTCCGCTCGACCCCCTTTGCCTTGTATTCTTTTTCGTTTTTTAGAAATTAAATCTGGACTGTCCATTCTTCTAATCCAATGATCAGATTAAACCCAATAGGCCCAACTCCATTGTGACCTATCTCTCCATCAACAAATCACGATCGTTCATTCTTATGATCCAACGGTCAAGATTAAAAACCGCCTTGACCACCTCCCCCAACTTTTTTCGCCCACGCATCTTCTCTTATCGTGCTCTCATCTCTCTTGTCAAATTTTCTCGCTCTTCATCCAACGGCCTAGGAACCATATCGCGTAAATGCTGAGTTTCGTCGAGTTAATTCCTAAAAATTACGCGATATGGGCCGTTTTTTAAGGACACGTGGTGGGCGGTGAGGCATATCATGTTTTTTTATGAAGATTTTGGAAACCCCTTAAGAGACGGTGCAACACCAGTGGTTTCTTTGGCTGAAACCGCTTTACCCTGTTTACATCACATCCCCTCTGTTTTAATCTCCACTATTGATCTTTGAGATCTAACGGGTCATGTTCAATCTCGCCTTTTAATTCATCACCCTCCGCCCATCCTCCAAGGGACTTCATAAGCGAATCTCCGTCGTTGATCTCTGTGGATGATCTCATCCGAAGCGACCCGAATTATTCGAAACCCGAATTTCGTTTAACCCTTTTTTTCCTCCGCCAAAGGTTTTTTCACCCATTTTCCTTTGCATTTTCCTCTATTTTATTATAAATTTTCCCCTACGCATTATATATTCATGATTGATCTCAACCATTGATCTCTCGCGGATCAACGATTTTGACTTAATCTCCCCACCGTTTATTCAAACTGCCTCCCATCTGACCCCATCGAGTCAATCTTCGCCTTTGGATGCTTTCATCCAATGGTGCACAATCTAACCTAAAACCTTCGAAAGCGAGTCTGAACCCATCCCCAGCAGGATTTTTTCTAAATTTTCTTTGTTTGTGCGAGTTATAATGGTTTTTTCCATTGTGTTAAAAGAAAATCAAAGGTCGGGGGATGACGATCCCCCAGAGACCTTTATTTATGAAGGAGATCATTCTGCGGGGTTTCCCATCAAGGTTTATCGGTGCCTCATGAGCAACGACGCCATTATAAAACCTCTGTAACGCCTGCACATCAACAAGTCACAACAAAGACTTAATCAAACAAAGAGTATGATTTGGACAACATGAAATCAAAGCAGAAACATGTTTGAAGATTGTTAAACACGATTTTTGAGGGATTACGAGAACTAAATCGACTATTTAAAAAACCTAATCCATTCAATTAAACACGATTTGAAGAATAGAAGACGAGAAATTAGGCCTAATTAAGCCTAACACATAGAATTAAAACAAATTAACAGTGTTTAAAGAAAAACAATAATATCTATCGATCCGAGAAGCCTCCACTCACCACATCGGAGGCTAATTGAATCCTCTCAGCTACCAAAAGCCACCTGTAGCCTCAAAGCATTCGAAGAGGCCTAGTTATTGTCGAAACATAAATATATTCACCTCAAGACAGGTGAATAGTTATTTCAAATCAAAGAAACTTATTACAACTATCAACATAGTTATTACAAAGGATAAGAAATAGCCTTAAAAAGTCAAAATCTTTTTATCCGGTAAACCTTGAAAGCAGAACGAGTTATGACACGAGAGATATAGATCGAATGTATTCACGCCTTATGCCTTGCATGGTTTTCAAGGCAAAGAATTGCATTAAATGTAGAATTAATGATACTTGAACCCTAGAAATATTTCCACCTCCTCATTTTCCTATAAAATCTTATTAAGGTGCACGTTGTAAAGGGTTGGTTGCTCGAACTTGTATATAATACTTGTGCTCGAAAAATTTTCTACATGTCAATAGTGTTCAGTGGCTCTTGAAGCTCTGTTTGTAATCAAATAAGTTAGGCTCAGAAGAGAAGATGATTTTTGAACAGAAAGATTGGACTTGAAGTTTGTAGCTTGGATTGACATCAATATACAAAGTCTGATGCAGGGATCACTGGTCTATATCATCTGGTGAAGTGCTTCTTTCTGTGTTATTGTTTTCCTTTCATGTATGCCATTTTTGTCCACTTATTCTACGATAAAGACCAACATAGCATAGAGTTAGGATTTACTGTTTATAGTACCCTTCTCTGATTGATAAGATTTATCTTTATGTTTTTCTCCCAATTGTGTGTTTAAAAATGACTTAAGTTAAGTATAAAACATTATCAAGGAATGTTGGTTTGCCCCTGTCTTGATGTGCAAAGCTTGAAAAGAATTTCTTGAATGATACTTTCATTATATGCTTAGTAGAGTTTGACTAGAAAATTTTATGGTTTGCCCTGTCTTCTAGTTTCTTTCTCTAAAGGTAATTATGAAAGTTTCCCTAAGAGTATCTTTGAAAGCGAGTTTAGATTTAAAAGTATCTTATCTGATCTTAGGTTGCACTTTTTTTTTCTTATCTATTTTCATCCCTTACGAAAGTAATTATGTGGATTCTTTGGATTGTTTGTCCGATAAGTTAGCTTTAATACAAGCTTGTCCAAAGAATTCTATGGTTAGCCCTATCCTTTGGTTGGTTTTAAATGATTACTTAAAAGGATTTTCTTATTTGGAAAAGCTGATAAATCCTAGTTGAAACTTATTGTATTTTTCCACCCCTTCAATAATTTTATTGTTCCATTCCATCATTTTATCTAAAAGATATTGTGATATAGATGACTTGCCCCTTTGGACCACTCTTGAAATTGTTGCACAATTAAAACCTTTTATGACTCCATAGCCCAATGGACTAAAAAACCAGTGTCATATCTATCCTATCGACCAAGTCTTGTTATGATTACTTATACCTTCACACCTTTGAAACTCTTTCATTTTAGGACTTTCCACTCAACCCAAAATCATGCTCAACCATCCAAAACCAAAACAAAAACCCTTGTTCTTAATAACTAGCCTAATATCATACCCAAAAGGTTTTAAAGATAAATCAATCTTTGCACTTATAGAGAGATCCCTCTCTGGATTCAGGAGGGCTAGATCCTAGAATCCCAAAGTGGTTCCAATGTCCTCTCCATGAGTTTTAGTCTCACCAATCCGCTAAAATTATTGGGAGCTAACACATATTAACTTGGTAACATAAATAAGCTTAAATAATATATTTTAAAATAAATTAGTGAATCGAGTTACCACATCTTATATAAACTTAATTGTATACAATCAACCAAGAAATTGTTTAAGTCAAACTCCATGACCAAGAAATTAATGGATTGGTTCACCATTCCATAACTTGTTTAGGAAGTTGTTTTTAGTGAGACTTTTTGGAGTTTCTAGTGTAGTGGAGGAATCCTACAAAACAATTTGAGGTGAAATTGGGATAGAGCACCCTAAAAAAACCCTTAGGGCACTTCTATTATGCAAGATTGCCCATTAAACTTTTGTTTTCAATGAATTCATGCAGGATTTTAGAGAAGTTAGACTAGAAAAACCCACAAGAAAAGCATTCAAAAAGACAAACTAAAGACAACTCACATGTCTAGTTCCATATATATATATATATATATATATATATATATATATATATATATATATATATATAGAGAGAGAGAGAGAGAGAGAGAGAGAGAGAGAGAGAGAGAGATGGAAATATATTTTTTCATTGGAATTCACTAAAATTTAGCGATGCAATTTTAATCAACAATGTGAATTTTTTGTTGTTGTTTAAAAAATTTTTTTTTAATGTATAAATATATTTAAAAACTCTAGATTTTAAAAATTTACGTAATATTTTGATTAAAATTAACCAAACAAGTACCATCATAAAATTCAATTCATATATATATACTTAGTCTAACATCAAAATGAGAGAATACAATTTCAAGATTTTTTTTGTTATTTAAAATACATATTTGAATGTATAAATGGATTCAAGGGAGTGGCCACTAGAATTATGCAAATTAAAGAATTTAAAGTCATTTTATTTTAAATCTCTTTGTGATTTTGATTAAAATTAACTGAGAAAAATGGTAGTCAAAAAAATTCATTCCTTTAGACTACAAGTGTGTGTGTGTGTGTGTATATATGGAATTGAGTTGTGCCACTATGGCTGGTAGGGCTTTTGACAACAAACACCAAGGCGAAGGGGTGAAGAACATTCACGCTCATATGGGCATTGCGGCTCCTCGGCCCTCACGGCGAGTTGCGTGTCATCTCTTTCCCTGTATACATGAGCCTACTCACTAGGTTTCGCTTACCCCTCCACACTCCAGAGTGTCAAATATCAGGTTCTACATTAGTTGGAACGTGCCATTTCCCGGGTACAAGGGTTTGAATCGGTACAACAGAAGCAACCCCCTCATGAGGTGCGATACAAATTGTATAGATGTTATCGTCTTGGGGTGGGATGTGCGATGCTATTTGGGGATTCGACGCTCTCGGGGACTCAATGGGGTTGGCGCCCCATATACTATATTGCATGGTGGTGATACCCGGTATCCTGCATCCTCTTCTCCTATGCTTTGGAACATGGCCCCCTTCGGACCTTGTCTTTGCAGCCATTGCCGAAGCCCATGGATGTACACATAGCTTGCATTGAAAATAAGGTAAGTGATGCATGTTTTTTAGCTATTTATTAAACCCCCCGTGGCTCATAGTTTATTAATTTGGGCTCATGAAAATGTTGGGGTCGGAGACTCGAAACTAAATATCGGTCTACATTCTAGTTATCCTTGCCATATTCAATCTACGATCCACATGCGGGACATCCCTTTCAGGGACCACTTGCACACTAAAATATTACACCATCTATGCTAGTTCCACTATCATCCTCAATGCTGAGACAGAGGGAGTGGTGCCGCGAAAGAGCTCGGAACTCACGGAAATGCAAGGGGAACCAATACCTCAAAACCTAACCAAACTGAAATGACCCTCTTATAGTAATATACTTCGGGGGGAAAAATAAAGATGCTACTCTACCACCACCAGCTGAAAATTCCCCCAAACCTTATATAGTTGAGCAAACGAATTTCATTCTAGAAGTGAACATAGAAATTCCAGAAATAAACGAACACCGAACTTCATTTGAATCTCAAGTGATAATCTACAGATTTAACATCTTCTTACCAAAACGAGTGGAGCTCTTCCATTTGATTTTCACAAATTAGACTATGGATTGTGAAATCCACCTCTGTTCAAAGGGGTTTTTCATCGTTAAGTTCTCTACCTCGGAATCCAAATATATCATCCGTAGGGAGGGAACATGGTTTTGGGGATCCACTGGGCTCTTCATCACACCTTGGTTCCCATATTTTGATGGAAACACCATGGAAGTGACTAGAATTCCAGTCATGGGTCTTGATTTACAACCTTTGCCCCTTTATTTTTTGGCATGAAAGTGTATTTTTTTGCATTGGAAATATACTTGGGAGATATATCAAAACATACACACAACGCTTGGAGGAGTGAGTCTACACATTTTCTTGAACATGTGTGGAAGTTGACCTCAGTAAAGGGCTGCCAAAATGCATACAAATGAAACACAAACAATAGACATGGACACAACATATTGATTTCGAAAATACGCATTCGGATGCCGAATATGCGAAAATACTCGTCATTTTCAAAAAATCATGTCCGGAAGAAAAAAAGAGATAATAGAAAAAAAAGTCACGGAAAACTCCCAAAGGGTGCCAATTTACCTCATACAAACCAGAACAGGAGGCAAAAGAGGAAGAGGATGTCCCCAATCGAAATGAACATCATCAGACAACCACTGAAACAGAGTCAAAATAAGAGGAGATGCAATATCCTTTCGACATTACCCCTAGGGTACTGTGCGAAAGGGACCTTGACGCACCAGACTTGGCCCGGAACAAAAGATTCCACATCTCAAACAATTTAGATTCGGATAAGGAAAATGGAGCTAACACTTAAGATAATGATCTCGCCCTTATCTCAACCACACCAACACAAGGTGCTTGGCGGAAGGTCGAAAAGAAGAAAGGGAGGAAAACATAATTATTTTTCTCCCCATGTATTATTTTACTTGCAACCTCATAGTTTGTCTTGAATGACATTTACTAGCACAGGCTAACATGTAATTTTGTTTTAATATAAAATTACAAAATTTTCCTTGGAAAAATAAACAAATATATATATATATATATATATATATATATATATATATATATATATATATATATATATATATATATTAGTTTATTTTTCCAAGGAAAATTTTTAATAAACCAGAACAGGAGGCAAAAGAGGAAGAGGATGTCCCCAATACAAATGAACATCATCAGACAACCACTGAAACAGAGTCAAAAGAAAAGGAGATGCAAGATCCTTTTGACATTACCCCTAGGGTACAGTTGGAAAGGGACCTTGAGGCACCAGACTTGGCCCGGAACAAAAGATTCCACATCTCAAACAATTTAGATTCAGATAAGGAAAATGGAGCTAACACTTAAGATAATGAGCTCACCCTTATCTCAACCACACCAACACAAGGTGCTTGGTGGAAGGCCAAAAAGAAGAAAGGGAGGAAAACATAATTATTTTTCTCCCCATGTATTATTTTACTTGCAACCTCATAGTTTGTCTTGAATGACATTTACTAGCACAGGTAACATGTAATTTTGTTTTAATATAAAATTACAAAATTTTCCTTGGAAATATAAATATATATATATACATACATACATACTATATCATACATAAATACATATATATATATATATATATATATATATATATATATATATATATATATATATATATATATATATATATATATATATATATATATATATATATATATATATATATATATATATATATATATATATATTATTTTTTCAATGGTATTAGATTTAATAATAAAATGTGAGGACATTTTTACCATTTTCTAAATTTCAATTTTGTGAGAATGGTTTACCATGAAAGCTATGGTTTGAGGTAGTGGTGGGACATATAGTTGTAGTTAGAGAGTTTATATTAATTTTCCCATGATGTACACACATAATTCTATCAAACCCATCCCAAGTGTTTCTTTTTAAATCTTAAAGGGGTTGGATGTAATGGTGTAGAGTGAGGGGTTTTCACTATTGTGTAAGGCTTAATTCCCATGAAATCGTAATGGTGAAGCCATGATGCACCTTGATGTAGAAGTTCAATATGTGGTTGCAACAATAGAGCTTATATTAAAAATGTTCATGTCACTTCTGAACTCATAAGTGGATCAATATATCCCTCCATGTCCTTTAGCATCCCATTATATGTAGAACAATTTGTGATTGGATGTGTTATGTTCGGGAACTCCTTGTGGAAAGGTCATCCACTTGAAATCTTAAGGGTATAAAAAATCCAAAAATCTTCTAGATTGGTATGGACTAGATGAAGTGCAATCCTCAAGTGATTTTAAATTCTTACATACTCTTCAATTATGGTTTCTTAACAAGAAAGCTAATTTTTCAAGATAAAGAGATACTCTCAAGGATACAAATATAAACTTTTATAAATTATCTAGAAATATTTAATATATATTTCATTAATAATTATATATAATTTGTTTTCACATTTTAATTGATAATAATATTTTAATTTTTTAATTTTATTTTTACACTAATGATCCAATGACTAAGAAAGAGTAGAATTTTGTATTGACCATGGATGAAGTGAAAACTTGAGGGGGGTTGCCTCAGCTTTGAGCATAATCAATACAAACTAAGGATGTCCTTTGAGGAAATATGACATGGGTTGTGAGGGAGTTAACAACCCTCCTCAACCACTCGGTGGTGAAAATTTTAATTCTTAATGATATAACTAATAATGATAATTTATTAGGCCCATGAGGCATTGAAAAGAGAGTGACAAGTTGTTATGTTAAGGAAATAGATGGTGAAAATGTCACAAACGTCTTGGGAAAGAATCCACCATGCTATTGTGTACTGAAGTCCGGTGTGATTGTGAAATAATTTTGATACCATAGATGCCCTTGGATAGTGGTTACTCAAACCACAAGTTCTACATACTAGTCATCTCATAATTCACATTACCTAATAAGTAATCAAATAATAATAATAATAATAGTAATAATTGATTAGATTTTTTAAATTTAAATTTTCTTTGAGAGTTTAAACTTATGTGATCCATATATATTTTTCAATCAAAAAATATTCTTGAAATCACATCATAATTGTTCATCATGAGGAGAATGATGAACTATAATAAGTAGTTCAAAAACATGTGGACTCTTTAAAATTATGATGTGATTTCTGTTAGTCAACCGTAATTTTTTTCATTTTTTATAGAGAACTAAGTGCTTATCCTAGATTTCTAGAAACAAAATTCATGAATATTGTGAGTTCTAGAAATCTTACTACTTTCCTTATCCTTAGGATCAATTTTTCACAATTTTACTATCCTATCATATTAGGGATAGCCTATCAGTGAGAGAAGACCCATCATGGGCTCATGGCACTAATTTTCACTATATTCCCCCCCGATCTTAGCACTCTGTTTTGGCTTGCCTATTTCCTCCATCACCAAAAAACCTACTCACTCTTGTGTTTCCTGGATACATCAAGGATTGATGGTCTCAAAAATATCTCTGTAGGCTCTTTAGATAAATCAAGTACATTGGATTTTGGATCTTAAATACATCAAAATATCAAAAAACTGTATTTTTTATACTTGAGGACACAAAGCCAAGTTTTTCAGTCAAAGACAAGCCCAAAAGCCTCCCACTAGGTCATCTAGGGTTTCATAGGTTATAGGATTATTTTGGTATTCTGAAAACACTGTTTTTTTCTTATACCAAGAAGATGAAATCAAATGTAAAGGGAGGTCATCATCTGTTGTTCCAAGATAGATCATGAAAACCTTCAAAAAGAAGACCTCTTTAATCAAGCACAAATTTCTGCAAAGGACAACTTCCCATCTTGACATTTCTGCAGGAATGTTAAGGTGGCCATTAGCAGAAAATTAGGTAAAGTAAGGGGCTTGTCCCTCATTGGAAGGATACCCACAACAAAGAAGAAGAAGCATGCCTAATTTCAAAGAGAATCATGGTTTTTTAGGAATAATTTTCTAAACAGTATTGTCAACCAAGAAGCCAATGCAGAAAACCACAAGGGCAGAGGTACATCAACACAACCAAGCATGAATTAAAGATTTGTTGAAACTCGAAATGAAAATTAGAAGCATCCATTATGACAACATTAAGATAGTTTTAATAGGCTCTTGAAGGTAATTTCTAGGGTTTTCCAAGGTAACCATGCTTAAGTGCATCAAAGGGAGGAGAATGCAAAGAGTATCAGTGTGATAGAGATTAAGTCTTCAAGAGTAGTCAATTGCCCTCAAATGGTCAAAGAAAGAAGGCATAGGGTTAAGTTTCAAAATGGAAAACAAAGATCATCATGAGTTTGTTGTTGAGTAACTAAATTTTCAAATTACAAGAATGACAAAGGAGACAAAAATAATTTGTGTCATGGCACCTGTAGCAAAACAGAAGTGGCCAAGAGAAGACATAGTGGACATGACTTACAGTCTTTGCAAAAATAGAGATATCACTGTCGAAATCGGTGAGAGGGGAAGAAATTATATTTTCAGGGTCACCCACAAAAAATATCATTTTTTTTTGTGTTTTAAGTCACCTCCGCAAAAGGAAAAAGGAATATCGGTGATAAAGTGACAAGATACAAATCAAAACATTAGCAAAAAGTGGGTATCTAGTTTTAATTTATTTTTCCAAGGCTATAAAAGCATCTCATTTATCACTCAAGCTCATTTGTCATTTGCAAAAGAGAGTGAAAGGTTTTCAAAGAGATATTTCGGGATTTCTCACAAACCTCGAGCGAGGAAAAAACTTTGTGCTACGCTCTGGAAAACCTCGTTGCGCGCCTGTCCGCACCTTCCTATGAAAAAATCAACAAAGCGTTGTGCTTGTGAATGAATGCTACGCATTTAACGGCGTGCAAAACCCAACAGAAGACCCATGCACAGAAAACGCGTTCGGCAGAGTCCCGGCGGCCCGGGGCGCTACGTGCGGGGGACGTTCGAGCCCGACCCCGACGGCACGTGCGAGAGGCCCGAATGGGTCGGGTGCTACGCGTAGGGAAGTTCAGAGCCAACCCGACAAAGCACGTGCAAAGGCCCGGCGGGCTCGGGCGCTATGCACAGGGACGTTCAAATCCGGCCCGACAATGGTGCAGAGACGCAACTGCTACGCTTATGTGTTACGCGTTTAGCCACAAAGCCCTCCATGCCTATGCAAGCCTCCAAATGCCTCAAAAATATTCAAATTCTCTGCTTGGTACCTCATGAAGGTTTTTATAAGAGGTATTTAGATGCCTGGCCCCCTTTCATACTATTTAAAAGGTGAAGTTAGAGATAAATGTAAAAGAACCCTAAAGGAAGAGAAAAACCTAGTCTCCATGGTAACAACACTTTTGTTTAAAAGGCACGCATCCATCTACATGCTAAAGGCACACTAAAACTATTTCGCTAAGAAGTTGCTCATCTGCCAAAAAAATTTCTCCATTTACAAAATTAGCCTCCACACTGCGAAGCCTTGACATTAATTTCTCCTCACTATCTCACTTTCCCCCTTCATATCATTTCACAAGCATTTCAGGGTTTCGATTTTCAAGGCAACAGTAAAAGGAAAAATGTCAAGAGAAGGTAGTAGTGGCAGTGGTGTGTAATGTTCCCAAATTTTAGCTTCAAGCTAAATGGAACATTAGAGTTAGTAGTGTCTTTTAGCCGGTGAATAAATGGGTAAGAAGGCCCATAAGTGTGAAAGGAGACCCTCTTTGTAGCTCAATAAAACACCTCCATGTGTGAACAGGGCTAATATCATGTTGATTCAGTCTACTTTGACCAAGTGAACAACGCAGATGTGGAGGAGTAGGAATCAAGGAAGTAATAATGCATTTTTGGAGGGAGATGAATCTCTTAATGGAAATAACCTAATCTAGTGGGGCCAAGGGCAAGAAAAATCACATTCTATTTAAGGAAGAGGATAGTAGCCATTTTTCCTTATGTTTTAGATTATTATTTTGGTTTGCTTAGAATTTTGCTTTGATGCAGGAGCATTAGGCTCAAGACAATATTTTGTATATAAATAAACATAAGGGGGCTCTAATGTTTTTGTTTCCCTTTGTAATTATTCATATTTGAGTGATTTTTAGTTAATTGTGGAGAAAATTGTAACTGCCCTCGAATGATTAGTGGGCATATGAAGAGATAGTCTGTTTAAGTTATCAGAGAGTTAGGCTAAATTTAGAATTGTAGGAATTTATAGAGTTTTTTGAGTCATCAAAGGATCTAAATCGATTCTCTAGCAGTTTTGTATAAAATAAGTCTTAAGGGAAGAGCCCTGCAGACTTGTAGAGAGCTGCATAGAGATAGAGGGGCCATCAAATAGAAGACCTGTCGAACCAAAGAGTGTAAGTGATTGCACTGTATAATTGAAGAAATCTGTTTTAGTACTGCATGAGTATTATCTAGTTTAATTCCTGTGTAATTGAGCTTCTGTATTTCAATTAAAATTTTTATAAGAATGTGGAGTATATACTCTGTTATCTGGGTTTAATGATGTTCTACATATAATAGGAGAAATTCCCTGCAAGGACAGAGTGGGGTTTCGAATTTATGTTTGGGGTAAATTGTGCTCTCTGTATTCTTATAGAAATTGACACTCATGACGATATTATGAATGAATGTGCCTAGTTTTGTGAATTGGAAGTCTGAGGAATGTATAGTGCATAGAAAGGAATTGGGTTGTTCCATGTAAGCCATTTCATAGAGGAATTACGAATTGCAAAATGAATGCACATTTCTGTGTAAGAGGGTTACTCTGTTAGTTTGGCATATGCACTATTGAACCATAGTTTGTTGGGTCGCAAATGCAAAAGAAAGTGCTTGTATTACAACCGATTATCTTGGATGCCACGCAATTGAATACGCGGTTTTGTGTATGAATTGCTTGCATAGTGATCCTGTGAGAAAGGCCCGGTAGAAGCCAATGAGATCTTGGTCCCTTTTGGTGGAGAATGTAAGAGAGAATGTGTTAAATGGAACCCGAAGCGATGGAACAGTCAAAACCTTGAGGAACAATGAAGGCGGTTTGGGAGGACGAAACCAGTGGGTTCGTGCAAGTTTTGAAATGGTAAGTGGTTTCACTTTTTCAAACGCGATATCCCTTTCTGCCCGACACGTGGCGAAGAGTGGTATTGGAATACCATTTACATAGTGGGATTTTGGGCGATTAAGTCCCGTGCATTTTCGTAATGCGATATCTGTCGGCGAACGCCCGTCTGGATTTTGGAGCATGACGCAATGCAGAGTGTTGGATCCGTTTGACAATTAGCGCGAAGGTATGTTATGTGGGCCCAAATGTTGTTCATTGTCAGTGCTTGATTTTTAATAGATGTCAGAGCATTATATATAGGTTGGCGACTAACTAAGGCAAGACTCCTTATGATAAATGTTGGTTTATATGCATTAGTATTAAATAAACCAATTCTAAAGTGAATGCCACATGAATTAAATGTTATGGTAGGCATTGGTTTTAATATGTAAGGTAAGGTGATGAGTGTTTAACCAAGGGCTGTTGTAACCATTGGGGTTATTGTATAAAGTCTAATTTTATGCCGAGAGTTATTTTAATCCAAAGGTTATGGTAGGGCTTGAAAAGGCCAACTATGATTAATGAAGCGGGAATTTTGGATAAGGCAGAGACTATATTGTAGTTGTTGGAACATAAAATGAAATGGCTTTAGAACTTGATAAGTGGTGAAGATTAAAGGACTTCTGCACCATTCTATTGAAATTTCTAGTTAAAGAGATTAGAACAATGAGATTTTTCCCAGACTGTTGAGATTGTTTGGGATTTAAGAAGGTGAAAATCTTGGATGCATTTATATAACACAAGAGAGTGGGGACTGGGGGTTTTACCTGGCATCATGTGGTATTGGAGCTTGAATTGAAATAGCTCTTCGAAAGTTTATTTTGAAATGCACATGTACTAAAACATGAATAAGTTTGGTTTTTAAATCTGTTTGATAGAAATTGCAGATTTGATTAGATATGCAGTGAAGGTCTCTAGATGTGCAGAATCTGGAGTTGAAGACAAAGAGTCTTGAAGATTGCAGCAGATAGAGATGCAGTGAAGGTGAAAGAAGAAGCAATATCATTGAGGGATCTTGGGAGGTGAAGTTGATGAGCCTTATTTGACTCTGGGTTGAAGTATTGTTTTTAGAGTGCAGAGTGTAAGCAATTGAGGAAGAAATCTCAACAAAAGTAGATCAAAGCTTTGAGAGCAGTGATGAAAGAGTCCAGCAAGGGATTCTGAGTGAAGAAGAAGTGTGGTAGAACCTGGAGGATTCCCAGCTGAGGTTGGATGAAAGAAGAACATATGTGTTCTTGAAAAGTTGTAGAGTGAACCCTAGAGAGAGCCAAAGAGAGTGCTCAGAAGGTTCCAGCAGAAGGGGACCAGTACTTGCCAAAAGCCGAATCCAGAGGAAGGGATTGGTGAGGTAAGTTGCAGCAAGAGAGCTTGCTGTTGCATAGGCTTAGTGAAGCTTGTGAGTGAAGAACTCATGGAGGATAAAAATGGCTACTGATAGCCACAGTAGAGATTGCAGAGGTTCTGAGGGAGGCCATAACAGAAGAGTGAGGGAAGATGCCAAATAAATTGGCATGAGGAAGAGACTCACTGATGAAGAATATTGAAAAGAGATAGCTGAGATCAGTAAGCAGTTTTATAAACTAGAGAGGATGATAGAGGAAAAATAGAGATTTGGTTGGCTCATGAAGAAGAAGGTAAAGTGGCAGAGGCTACAGATGAAGAAAGAGTAGATGATAAATGCTCAGCAGAAAGAGAAAATACTCAAAATGATTGAGTATTTGGAGAAGGACTTGAAGGCTGAAACTTCAAGTGAGACCAAGGGGTCCAAGGGCCTTACATCTAAATTTTTTTATATGTTTGCAGGAAATTCAGGTGGGAGAGAAAAAATTGCTGATGTTGTCACCAAGGAAGAAAATGGAGCAACTAGATGTTTTGAAGATGTCCATACATAGTTAGAGAAGGGTTCTTCTTTCCAACATATTGGAAGCAGAGGAGATTTAGCTTATGATGATGGCTAGAAGCTGGAAGTTGAACAGCTTGAGGAAATTGAAGAGAGAACCATTGAAGAATCTCTAAATTGTATAGAAGACATGGAATAGCAGGGAGATTTGATGATCAAATCATCAAATGAGACCATGAGGTGTTATGTTTTTACAACTAACAAGTTGTGTGTGAATGCAGGCATTGAAGAAGAAAATTCATATGATGAAACTGTGTTCAATGAAGCTGAATGTTACCAAGTAAAGTATGATGAGTATCTTTCATATGAAGATCAGATTGAATTATTGCAGTAGAATGAATTCATAAATTCCTTGTTTTATGAAAGAGATTGTTTCAATGAAGTTGTGTTTGATGATGATAAATTTGTTATTAATGCTGATAATGACAAATTAATTTTATTAAATGGCCAAATGAAAGGTGATGGATAGATAACTGAAGTTATTGCAGAGATGGAAGATCAGAATTCTATTCTAATGAAGGCTAAGGAGATAGTGACAGTAGGAAACTGGACTTGTGAAGATTGTGAAAATGTTTCCTCAGATGAGATGCTAGGATTGTGGCATGAATAGAGGATAGAAACACAGAGAGAAGGTGTTTAGATTGTAAGGGAGGAAATGACTGAGGATGAGAAAGTTCATTTTTATGAACTAGAGCAGAGAGACATCCTTGAAGAGGATGATGTAGAGGAGAGACTGACTGACAGTCTCGAGAATTGTTTGAAGGATTGGAATCAACATACTGAGATGCTGATAGAGAAGGAAAGAAATTTAGGACAGCATACTGAAATGCTAGCAGAGGAGAGAAAGGCACTGAGGCCTTGCGAATATTTTTTTAAGAACTATTTCGTGAATGCAAATTCTATTGATGATGGAGATAAGTTGATAGCATTGGGCAATAAATTGAAAGAGGAGTGGAATTCTGTGCAAGATTTTAATCCATGGAATGGATAATTTGAGTTTCTGGAGAGTATGTTTAATCAGCAAGATCCAAGGAAAGAGAGAGAACCTCAATTTCATAATTGGGGATTTCAGAATGTGAAGATGCAGAGGAATGAAGACGGGGAAGATTTTCTGAGTCTCAGAAAAGACTTAGAATTGCAGGAAGGAGAATTGGTGACTGGATCATCAATTAAGACCATTGAGTCTTGTGATTTAAAGTTTGACAATTTGGCTATGTTGATAGGGACTGCAGAAGACAATCCATCACTTAGAGTTGTCTTGAATGAAGATGAACAGATGAAAGAAGATGAGATAGTCATGTCTCATGTGCAGAAATTTGTTGTTGTTGGTGGCAGAGAAGAATTTGCTTGTCCGAATAGCCAAGAGAAGACTGTAAGGCAGACTTTTGGGGCTGCTACAGCAATAGAGAATCATAATTTTACTCTGATAGAAGATGATAATGTGGTACTTTAAGAGCTTGAAGTGATTCAAGAATAAGGAAGGCAATTTTTCAAGATTGCCAAGGCAGAAGAAGAAGAACATGCTGAATTCAAATTACAGCATGCTGATGATGTGGGATAAGTGCAAAATGAATGGTTCAATTGTTTGCAGAAAACATTCAGAGAAGAGAATGAATTAGCAGAACAACAGATTGAGGTGTTGTTTGAAGGAATGTTGGAGCAAAAAATTGAAGTGTTGCCAGAACAGGAGGAAGAGACACAAGGATTTTGTCTTATGATTGCAGGTACTGATGGAAGGACTAAGGCATGTTTAGTCCAAAAGAAGAAAAGAGATGATAACAATGACTAGAAATTTAAATACCAGTAAAGAGAATTGTTGAGGTCAGAGGATGGAGAAATTTTCATGGATGACAATCAACAAGAATTTTACTGTTGCAGAGAACAAGAGGGTATGGATGATTGGGTGGCAGTTAGAGCGGGGGCTAGAGAAACCGCAAGAATTCAGAAAGTAAGAGTAAGCATGGCAGTAAGAAGAGCTACAGATATAGCTGAAGAAGCAAGGACTAAGCAAGCTAGGGCTCAGCAATAAAAAGAAGCAGTAAGAGTTCAAAAAATAGGAACTCAACAGTCATAAGACAGATTAGATAGAGAAATTGAATTTATAAGAAAGCTGACAATGAAAGTGTCTGAGAAGAAGGCAGCAGCAGGGAAGCAGAGGAACAATAGCAACAATAATAAGACAGTCACAGACTGTGAAGGCATAGCAAGTGGAAGGATGCAGCGTAAAATATGGAAGCCTGGAGAATTACAGAAGAAGAGTGTTGCAGTAGACGATCAGCTACAAAAAAAAGTGTGGGATCTAGGAAGAAAAGGATGAAAGCACATGATCAGGAGATCATGAATCATTTTAACCTAGGGAGTCTGATATAGGAACATTAGGCTCAAGACAGTATTTTGTATATAAATAAACCTAAGGGGGGTCTCATGTTTTTGTTTCCCTTTGTAATTATTCATATTTGAGTGATTTTTAGTTAATTGTGGAGAAAATTGTAACTTCCCTCGAATGATTAGTTGGCATATGAAGAGATATTCTGTTTCAGTTATGAGAGGGTTAGGCTAAATTTAGAACTGTAGGAATTTACAAAGTTTGTTGAGTCATCAAAGGAGATGAATCAATTCTTTAGCAGTTTTGTATAAAATAAGTCTCAAGGGTAGAGCCCTGCAGACTTCCAGAGAGCTGCATAGAGATAGAGGGGCCATCAAATAGAAGACCTGGCCAACCAAAGAGTGTAAGTGACTTCACTGTATAATTGAAGGAATCTATTTCAGTACTGCATGAGTATTATCTGGTTTAATTCCTGTGTAATTGATCTTCTGTATTTCAATTAAAAATTGTATAAGAATGTGGAGTATATACTCTGTTGCCTGGGTTTAATGATGTTATATATATAATAGGAGAAATTCCCTGCAAGGACAGAGCGGGGTTTCAAATTTATGTTCGGGGTAAATTGTGCTCTGTGTATTCTTAGAGAAATCGACACTCATGACGATATTATGAATGAATGTGCCTGATTTTGTGATTGGAAGTCTGAGGAATGTATAGTGCATAGAAAGGAATTAGGTTGTTTCGTGTAAGCCATTTCATAGAGAAATTATGAATTTCACAGTGAATTCACATTTCTGTGTAAGAGGGTTACTCTGTTAGTCTAGAATATGCACTATTAAACCATAGTTTGTTGGGTTGTAAATGCCAAAGAAAGTGCTTGTATTACAACCACTTATCATGGACTCCTAGCAATTGAATACATGGGTTTGTGTATGAACTGATTTCGTAGTGATCCTGTGAGAAAGGCTTAGTAGAAGCCAATGAGATCTTGGTTGCTTTTGGTGGAGAACGTAAGAGAGAATGCATTAAATGGAACCCGAAGCCATGGAACAGTCAGAACCTTGAGGAAAAGTGAAGGTGGTTTGGGAGGATGAAACCATTGGTTTCGCCTTTTCAAACGCGATATCCCTTTCTTCCCGACACGTGGCGAAGAGTGGAATTGGAATACCATTTACATCGCGCGATTTTGGGCGATTAATTCCCGTGCGTTTTCGTAACACAATATCTATCAGTGAACATCCATATGGGCTTTGGAGCACGACGTAATGCGGATCGTTGGATCCATTCAAAAATTAGTGCGAAGGTATGTTATGTGGGCCCAAATGCTGTTCATTTTCAGTGCTTTATTTTTAATTGAAGTCAGAGCATTATATATAGGTTGGCGACTAACTAATTCGAGACTCCTTATGATAAATGTTGGTTTATATGCATTAGTATTAAATAAACCAATTCGAAATTGAATTCCGCATGAAGTAAATGTTATGGTAGGCCTTGGTTTTAATATGTAAGGTAGGGTGATGAGTGTTTAACTAAGGGTTGTTGTAACCATTGGGGTTAGTGTATAAAGTCTAATTTTATGCCGAGAGTTAGTTTAATCCAAAGGTTATGGTAGGGCTTCAAAAGGACATCTATGATTAATAAAGCGGGAACTTTGGATAAGGCAGAGACTATATTGTAGTTGTTGGAATATAAAATGAAAGGGCTTTAGAACCTGATAAGCAATGAAGATTAAAGGACTTCCGCACCATTCTATTTAAATTATCTGTTAAAGAGATTAGAACAATGAGAGTTTGCCAAGACTGTTGAGATTTTTTTGGATTTAAGAGGGTGAAAATCTTGGATGCATTTATATAACACAAGAGAGTGGGGACTTGGGGTTTTACCTGGCATCATGCTTCCTCTTGCTGTTTAGCAGGGTTTCTGTGTTGTTTAGCACATGGTGTTCCTGAGCGGGAATACAACCTCTTTCCTTGAGGAGCTTCTTCGGAGAGTTTTTCATTCATTTCCACATCAACTTTTCAGGCTAAGCTTCAACTTAATTCATCAGTGCAGTTTCTGCAAGTCATTGTGTTGTGTTGCAGGGTACAACAGTGGAGGGGATTGGAATCCCACTTTCTGAGCTAATTTTTCATTGGAGGGAGGTTTCCTTCCCTTGGGAGATCTGTTTGGAGAAATCTTGAGCTCATTTCAGATCTGTGGTATCAGGCCACACATTTCCCAACATTCCCAGCATTGTTCTAACCAAGGAATGTATTATTTTTTGAGGCATCTTTAGTGGATGATCTAGTGGCTCCTTTGCAATGTTTCTTTGTGATTGAGAGGTTCATCCTTTCATGGGAGGAAGCCTTTGAGGGATCTGCATCATATCTGATATATTTCATCCTTCTACACTCTCATTCTTCAGTCTTGCAGTGATTATTTAGTAATTTTCTGAAGATCACATTTGTATTCAGAGTGTATGACAAGAAACACTTTCCGGGTTTTCTTGTAATTGTAATAAGGACACTAGATCTCAGTTTTTTAGAATGATTGTATAATATATGAGCAGAGCTATTTTTCCTCCTAATTTTTGAGTTGAAACCCTCATAAAACTACATAGTCTCCTTTGTGTATTATTTCTGAGTAGCAGTTTTTGGGGTTTCAATGATTTTCAGCTACAGTAGGTGTGGGAGGTTTGTTTACCTCACCTAGTTTCCTTTCTTTCTAATCTCCTCTTGGATTTAGATGCTATATGGATATATGTAATAGATCCAAGTGATGATTTACATTTTTATGGCATATATTTCTGGAAATGTGTTTTTCTGTGAATGAATTCCTAAGGAGTCCATTTTTGGAATATTTTAAGATATTCCCATCACTGCTTATTTTCCCTATTTTTGGATATTACAATGGTATCAAAGCTTCAATATTGGCTCAGTCTATGGATCTTAGGCCATTATTACTATAAGAAGAAGGAGATATGGATAGAAAGGAAGACAGGCTTACAAAGCTTCTTCCAAGATCAATACAGAAGCTTTCAAGAAGATCTAAAGAAAATAAGAATGGAGATGGAATCTCCAGAAGAGTTTGGATCTAGAGCTACATCTAGATTTCCACATGGTGAGTGTGAGCATGCAGCTACACTCCATGATGCACAAAGCACAGTCAAATGCCCGGATCTATCATGAGATGGATGAAAGGAGGGAGAATGTCTAAGAGGAAAACTCTTAGTGATTTGTTGCAGGAGTATGAATCTCAAAGCGAGAGGTTTAGAGATCATACCACTTTCCAAAAGTTTTGCAAGATCCAGGGTGAAGAGGAGTAAGGAGAAGAACATGGATAGATTCTTTCTGTCTACCTTTGATGGTTCACCTACATGTTCGACCAGGGCTTGGGTGGAAGAGCTAGACACCTTTTTTGCTAACAGACATCAAATTTTCTGAAAGTGAAGCCATCGAAATTGCAACATTTCATTTCGAGATGTAAGGCTTATGCATGGTGGATTTTTGAATCTTGTTCTTTAAAAAAATGAAAATACTTCCTCTTATGCAAGATTCATTAAAACATTGGTGGGAAGGTTTGATGGGAAACTTCCTAAGACACATGTATTGGAGCAAGAAAAACTTGATAGGACAAAAAACTTGCATGTGATGGACGAAGCTATAAACTTCACTCCACTTCAGAAAACCATGGGAGAAGCTGACACCTTACGTCATACATTGTTATAGGTGAGACCTCTATCTCCTATTCATAAACAAGAGGGCATGGGGATCTCCTTTTCACAAGAGATTCCAATTATTGGAGGGTTTCCCATAAACATTTATGAAGATGAGGGCAAGAGGGCCTTCACATCTAGAACACATCTAGTACCTCAAGCAGAGGAAGGAGGAGAACATGCTCCAATAGGAGGGATTCTTGTATCCTTGCAAGAAGTTCCCCAAGATCTCATACATGGAGGTTAAATCACAATCAATGAGCAACATGATTGTGAAGCATTGCAGATGGAAGGAGAAGGTAGGAAGGAAGGGAAGAATCACTTGATTAGAGGCACACACCCTTCTCTATTTCAGAGAGCTAACACAAAGGGGAGGTAGAATTTTCTACACTGTGAAGGCTAGGGAAAGGTTGCCCAACCATATGTACAGTCTACTCTTGACATTGATGTCTCACTACATGGAGGCATTCCACCTGGGAGGCCACCAGATCTATAATTGATGAAAGACATCTTGTCTTTGGATTCACCACTCTTGGATTTTGGAGAGGTGAATAGTTTGGAGGAAAAATTTGGCATGGGGGATGTCAAGGTAGCAGGAAGCAGCATGAGGATAGCTTCACATGCCAGATCACTAGCGCTATCTCTTGGGAGGATTGATCCATATTGGAGGTCTCAACTCTTGGTAGAGTACTCCAAGGATCTTGCTGCTTGCATGGTTCTTGATGACCCAGATGGAGATGATAGATACATGGTGGATGGTATGGTCATCTATTATCATTGCAAAGTCTTCTTGACTAGAGCTTCTAAGCTCAAGGAGAAGCTGCTACATGCAGCACATGAGGACTTCTTTTTCATGTATTATGATGCATATCTTTCTTTGACAGAGGAGTTCACTTGGGATGGCATCCGGCATGACATATTACAGCATATGAAGAGATACATAGGCCAAATGGTGATAGAGAGGAGGTCACGGCCACTTCCCTACTCATTGGAGATGAGGGAAAAATTCCAGTGGAGCCATTTCAGCTCAAGATCTGGAGTACATGATGGAGGAGGTATAATTTCACATTTTGTATTGTACTTATTTTCCTTGTTTGAGCAACATGATGTATTAAGAAGAATTATCCATTCTTTCATATTGTATGATGTACTTCTAGCTACTTGTAGCATTGATTTTGGCTACCTTATTGATGGTTTGTGGGGAAAGCCACATAATTCTTGGTGTGCACCATTGACACCAAATTGTATATTCATGATTCCATCTTATGGGATGACTGTGGAAGAAAAGAAGTGGCTGGGAAAGAACTTGTTATTTTTATTTTTTGATGCAGGCAAAGGATGCACTGCGCTGGTTCCATTGGTGGAATTATGAACCACTCTCTGGTTGCCATATGACAGCGTGTTCTTATTGCATTTTGCTTCCATTTAATGCTGATATTTTTATATTCATGGGAAGAATTGCCTAGAGAGTACTAGAGGTGTTAGAGATGCCCATTGGGAGCATGATTCTCCCCACTTTACATGTTGTACATTTCAGGAGAAACCATGGGCAAACCATGATTTCCTCATCACAATTCTTCCCTTCTTGTGGGAGGAACCACTTGAAGAACTTGAGGAGGCACTTCATGGATGCATTGTTTGATGGGGGAACTTGGGCCATTCTTGGAGGCCATGTTATTTCAGCCCAAGGACAAAAAAAACCACATGTTTACCATAAATGGAGAGAGAAACCATTTGGATGGAAGAACCCAATCTCTCCATGCAGCCCCAATAAATTGTATAAACCCGGGGTTGATGATTCTTTTGATGAGCTACCTAGGATGGCTCATTTCATTTGGATGATAGCATGGGTGAGGGAGTCACTCATTGGGAATGAGATTATTCATGTTTTTCATCACTCCTACTTTGAGGATGCCATGGGATAGCAAGCAGGTTTCCATTCACACCCTCCACATTTGATTGATGTGGGCCATTTGGTTTTGCATACTTGGGAGGAAACATTGGATGGCAGTTTTATCGCAGATTATCTTGATGCAGTGATGGAGGCCATTGATGGGAGGCCACAAGAGGAGGAGGGGAGAAATTTTTCTCTCCCTATATATTTTCTTAAGCAAAAGCAAAGGTTTTGGAGGGGAGGACTGTAATGTTCCAAAATTTTAGTTTCAAGCTAAATGGAACATTAGAGTTCGCAGTGTCTTTTAGCCGGTGAATAAATGGGTAGGAAGGCCCATAAGTCTCCTAAGAAGGAATAAAAATTCAAGTGTGAAAGGAGACCCTCTTTGCAGCTCAATAAAACACCTCCATGTGTGAACATGGCTAATATCATGTTGATTCAGTCTACTTTGACCAAGTCAACAACGTAGATGTGGAGGAGTAGGAATCAAGGAAGGAATAACACAATTTTGGAGGGAGATGAATCTCTTGATGGAAATGACCTAATTGAGTGTGGCCAAGGGCAAGAAAACTCACATTATATTTAAGGAAGAGGATGGAAGCCATTGTTCCTTATGTTTTATATTATTATTTTTGGTCTACTTAGACTTTTTGCTTCCTTTTGTTGTTTAGCGGGGTTGTCGTGTTGTTTAGCATCGGGTGTTCCCGAGCAAGAATCCCACCTATTTCCTTAAGGATCCTCTTGGGAGAGTTTTGCATGCATTTCCACATCAGGTTTTTTCAGGCCAAGCTTTCATACTACTTCATCGGTGTAGTTTCTGCAGGGTCATTGTGCTTGTGTTGCGGGGGTGCGGTAGTGGAGGGGATTGGAATCCCACTTTCCGAGCTAGTTTTTCATTGGAGGGAGGTTTCCTTCCCTTGGGAGATATTTTTGGAGAGATATTGAGCTCATTTCAGAACTGTGGCATCAGGGCACACATTTCCCAACATTCCCAGCAGTTGTTCTAGCCGGGGAATGCATTATTTTTTTGAGGCAGCTTCGGTGGATGATCTAGTGGCTTCTTTGCACTGTTTCCTTGTGATTGAGAGGTTCATCCTTTCATGGGAGGAAAATTTTTGAGGGATCTACATCAGATATGATATATTCCAACCTTATACACTCTCATTCTTTAGTTTTTGCGGTGATTATTCGAGTAATTTTTACGAAGATCACATTTGTATTCGTAGTGTATGACAAGAAACCCTTTTCCAAGTTTTCTTGTAATTGTAATAAGGAGACTAGATCTCATTTTTTTGAGCATGATTGTCTAATATATGAGAATATCTATTTTTCCTCCTAATTTTCTGAGTTGAAACCCTCATAAAAGCTGTGCATTCTCCTTTGTGCATTATTTTTTTGAGTAGCAGTGTTTGGGGTTTTAGTGATTTTTTAGCTACACTTGGTGTGGGAGGTCCGTTTACCTCAGCTAGTTTCTTTTGTTTCGATATCCTCCTGGATTTAGATGCTAGATGGATATATATAATGGATCCAAGTGATGATTTACATTTTTTATGGCATATATTTTTTGGAAATTCTTTTTTTCTGTGAATGCATTCTTTGAGTAGTCCATTTTTTGGAATATTTTAAGATATTCCCATCATCGCTTATTTTCCCTATTTTGGGATATTACATGGTGAGGGAGGCCCAGGGCATAGAATACAATAGAAAAAATGGTGGAAGGGTAAACATGATTTGAGCCACTCGAATACCAAAGAACTGATGGCCTCTCCCATGACAGTTGCATATTTCCAAGAGGTGGGTTATTTTGACTTCTGTGAGAGGGTACAATAGGTCCAGATTCATCTTGAGTTGACCAGGAATTTCATCCTTAACCTTCATGACCATCAAGTGAGCTTAGCAGGAGTGAAATTTTAGCTATCCATCAATACCATCTCCATGGCCACCGGGATACCTATTATGGGAGAATAGTGGTTCAAACAGGAAAATTTGGACCTAAGCCATTATCAACCCTTCTTGAAACCCGGATACCAAGCTGATCTGCAAATCCATTTTTTCCATTTTCACATCTACTGGAGAGATATGCGCCATTAATGAGAATCATCATTAAATACTTCACCCTGTGAGGGTATGTTTTCTAGACTTTATTCCTACCACATAAGACTTGCTCATGCACTTCACTAGGGCCAAGTCTGCTACATTTTCCCTATTATCTTTATATAAGTATTGATAATATGTCATACATTGTGAAAAAAGAGACGTCCTTCACAACAAAATGCAAAGTATTTTTTCACCATTCTCTTATCAAGATGATTGTGTTGCATCAATTAGAGAAACGGGGTATCCCATGGGCGGTGTTCATCACCCATGAAGTTTTCACAAACCAACGACCTCCTCATCAGCCAAATCTACCATCATCATCTCATCCACCTCCCTCAACTCCTCCATCACCCCCCACTTACCATGACTCTTCATCCACACGTGAATCTTCTCCCCAAGATAACCTCCCTACCTCACCTTCTCCTCAAACATAAAATCAAGAAGAGATAAATCATGAAGAGGAAGAAAATGATGATGAGGAAGAAGAGACAAATTATGAAGAGGAATAAAATGATGATGAGGAAGAAAGACAAATGATGAAGAGGAAGAAAATGAGGAAGAAGAAACAAAAAATGAAGAAGAGGAAGAGAATGATGAAGAGGAGGATAATGATGAAGATAAAGAGACAGAGGCAGATTATGAAGACAAAGGTAGTGAGAAAAACAATGAGGCAGATGTAGATGATGAGAAAGAGGAGGAATAAGGTAATGAACAAGGAAATTATGAAAAGGATAGTGACAAAGAGGCCAGCAATGAAGAAGAGGATGATAATGCAGAAGATATGGAAAATCATGACAATGATAAAGGTGATAAAAATGAGGAAATTGAAAAATATAAAGAGGCCAACATGGATAAAAATGAAAATAGTGAGGGACAAAGTACAGAGGACGAGTAAAGAGTTTGAGGAAAATGAAGACGAAAATGCACAAAACAATAATGAAGAAACCGATAACAACACCTTTAATAGTGACCACACGAGAAAATGATAATGGCCATGATAATGTTGCAAACACAAAGGACAGATGATGAAGAAGAAACCAATATGATTGATAGCCCTAATGATGAAAACAACGGTGACATTATGGACCAAAAAAGTAAGTGAAGAGGTTGATGACGAGTGGTGAAGATCATGACAATAATGTTAGCATGAAATAAGATGAAGGTAAGTCTCAAGAGGGAAGTCAAGAACACAGTGCAAAAGGCATCAATATAGATATCATTGATGTAAAGAAAGGAAGTCTTGAAATCAACCATAATGAGGGAATTCTAGTAGACAAATTTTGTTTCTTTCCTCTCACATATCAAAAGGGGTCAAGGCTTGTGTTTTCTACCTCCAAAAGGCAAGGGACCATGCCATCCACCTCATCTCAACCACTAGACAAAGGGAAACAAAAGGTAAGGGAAGAAGAAGAATATCATGAGGTTGAGAGGGACTTCGAAATCATTCAAGTGGATAGTGATGAGGAGAATGAAGCAAGAATCACAAACTTTCTCCTCCAGGACAGAAATGCACAAATCAAAGACCTCCAAGCACATTCGGATAGGGCCAAAGTGTGAATGATGCCCTTGACTTGGAGAACAGGGCAAGTAGGAGCACAAATTGCAACTATGAAGCTAGAGCCATCAAGGCTCGGAAAGAAGCCCAAAAGGGCTAGGTGAAACTAGAAGAGTTCATGGGCACTTATGAAGAGAGTGAGGATGAGGAAGGACAATCTAGGAGGAGACCTAGAACCATGGGGTTGGAGAAGGCATTGGAAAAGAAAAGGGAACAAGAATCAACCCTATAAGAACAACTCCCTTTAGATGAGCTTTTGGCCATGGAGATAGTGCATGATCGAGAGCCTTGGTTGGAGAGAGCCATCATACACTTGGAGGCTAAATTGAAGAAAGCTAATAAAGACCTTGACCTCTAAAGAAGGATGACTAAACATTATTCCTGGAGAAACTAAATTGCAAGGGCTAAACTGAAAAAGGCCCAAACCAAGATCCAGGCACTAAAAGAGAAAAAGTCTAAGCTAACCTTGGAATATTGGCAAAAGCTTCTCTACAGGTCTCTCAAAACCCATGAGGCATACATCCACCAAATTTGGGAGAATTTTGACAAGTTTTGGTTTTTTTCTAATTTTGAGGCCAAGGGGGTAGCACCCTTGTTTCTACGCCTTTTATCAGAGCATCTTCAGGAGGAAAGGATTACATTTTTGTAATTCTTAGCTTGAGTGTGACATGCTCACGAATTTTCAAGTCAATTGGAGTTGTTTTGGTCCTCCAAAAGGGTCAAAAACACAATAATTTTCACCTTTCTACCTAGTTTTCAGGACAAGTGCTCCACCTTTACCAGCCTTGGAATTTTCCTTTTTGAATAGGTTTCATAGGTAAAATCAGAGAACCAAGGGTAGGTCTAGAAAGTAGACTCAAAATTATTTGCAGCGGTCCATCACAGAGCCTATTACGACATCGAGAAGGCCTTCAAAACATTGTTGCAAGTTGAACCGATTTTCTTGCTCCGGTGCTATGCCCTTGGCATGGAAATTCATCCTAAAACTCAATGTTGCACCCTTAATAGAGGAAAAATCAACAATGTATGCTTGGCAAGCTTTAGGAGGCTTGACAGAGCCCAAATTTCAATTTCTTTGCTAAAATTGACCGAAAAGATATGTTGTTTTAGATATTTTGTGCCTTGGGCTTTGCAAGGTCTCAAGGACAATAGTGACATATATGATTAGCCAATAGACTTCTAGAGACTCTATTAGGGTTTTCTCCTCCTTTCTTGCTAAATGGAGCATTGAGGATTCATTGTTGATGTTGGAATTTGATGAGTTTTGAGAGCAATACATGGTTGTATTAGGTTGAGGACCAATTTGGTGTTGTGGAGCTTGTGAATGATTTGCTTTGATTGATGATGATGAAGGCTTGCTTGCAAGATCCCTGATCTTGGTTAATGGTGATGTGTCTCTAATTTTTTCATGTTTTCTTTTTTATCATTGTGTCCATCCTTCTATTTTGCAGTAGATTAGAAAAGTATAGGTTAAGAAATGTTGTTTGAGGCACCTTGGTCCTTCCTGTTTACTATTGTCTTTATGTTTTCCTTTGTTGGGTTAGTTTAAGGAATTCTTAGCTTCTCCTTAGACCTACCTAAGCTTGTTTGTTTCATTAATGGTTTAAGAAAGTAGTTTTAAAATATGTTTTATGGTTAGCCATGCTTACTTGATGCTATCTAAACTATGTTTTTGGAATCTCTCTTTGATGCGTTACTTGCTAGGTTTAGCTAAAGAGTCCATGTTTTGATCATGCCCTTTGTCCATGCTTGAGAATTTTGCCTCAAAGTTCTTTGTAGATTGATAAAATGATGCTTAAGAGTTCCCTCTTCTTTGATTAAAGTTGTTTTGTCATCTTATATGTTTTCAAACCTTGAAGGTGAAATTACTAAAGTTAGATAAGTTTTCTTGCTTTCTTTGTTTCACTGAATTGTTCATCTTGAATGTCTACTTGTTTAAGTATTTTCATTGAGTTAATGGTTTTCCCTATCTCATGATTATTATATTTTTCTTATCAGTATTTGAGACCTTCTTTTTCACAAGTATTTGAAAAAGGATGCTTCACTTCCCTTTACCCTACTTTGTCCACCAACTTAATGTCTATTTCACTCCACACATAACCTTAAAGATCCATTGACCATACTAGATTTTCCCTATGATGCACTCTCAGTCATTTTTTAGATATCCATGACTTTCATAGACTCCATAGCCCAATGATTTTATGACCTCTCACTCCACCTATCCGACTTGAACATCTTACCCAACCGAACAAACAAAAAAAACCCTACACTTAACAACTAGCCTAAAATCAAACCCTAGAAAGAAAAAAAGTACACATCCTTTGCATACAATAGAGAGAGCCCTCTGAGTCCAGGAAGGTTAGGTTCTAAGACTCCAAATACTGGTCTGATGTTACCCTGTGCATTTGGTCTACCAATCTGCTAAATCACGAGACACTCACATTCTAGTGATCACGGTGGGACCTCTAAGTATATAGTTTCCTGAATACATCTTAAGACTCATTAGACCCTTAGTTAGACTTAGAAAATCCATTGATTCATTGCCACCTCATCACCATCACTAACATAATCATGATCATGATGGGACCTTTGATTCAGTAACAATCTTAGTATCCCTATAGGAACTCAGAAAACCCCCAAAAACATCCCTAGATTGGTTTTTTTGTCAGTTTTTGGTGGTGGAAAATAAACATACATCCTTAAAACAACTAAAAGAATCCACTTGGTGACTCCACTAGCCTCCAGTGGGCCTATTACTTTACTAGTATTCATAAATTTCCTTAGGATTGTGTCGAATCAACCCTGAGAATTTTAGAGGTCTAGTCACACACTATGTGAGTTTAGCAAACACTAAGAGAGGTCAGATGTCCAAAATCAGTCATAAACTTTCAACCTCTCTACATTTTGAGTTTGAAATCTAGCTTCACAAAGGATCAGTAACAAGTCTCATCCAGACCTGAACCCTCCTACTATAGTTGATGAACCAAAAAGGATATTGTGGCAAACTTCCAAAACTAAAGATTTAACTACTGCGTTAGGACCATTCATAGAGAAAGTTTTGTCCCTAAAAATCTTACGGCCTTGCAAGATCCCTAGTTTGACTTGCACCATACAAGAAACCTTTTTAGAATCAAGTCACAAAGTGGGATTGACCAGGCTGACCTTGAGCCCATATATTTGCAGCAGAGTCCTAGCAGAGAGGCTTCTCCTTCCACTCCGCTTGATTTCCAACTTCTCCACCACTTTGGCCTCGCAGACCCTCGATGTGCATGCCTAAGAGTCTCGATGACCTGCGCACCTACCTGCAAAATGCCACTAACTCCAAGTGAGGTCCCTCTCATTGGATAACCCTTTGGAAAACTCCATGAGGTAAAATTTGATTATCACAATGTAATGTTCCCAAATTGGGATTGCACAACAAGCTTGGAAAAATAATGCACTCCTTGGGAGATTGATGTATAGAAATGAGTTTACAGCCCTTGGATCCCTTATATCAGCATATCTGGGATCTAGATCTAGAAGGGGAGAAAAAATAAATCAAACTAGGTGTGGTAAACAGGCCTCCCACAACCTAGTCTAGCTGGAAAACACCCTACAAGAGGGGCTGCAGCTATGCACAACCGATAGACTTCGAGAATAACGCAGTCTTTGACCATTTAAATAGAAGGCCATCAAAATATAATTAATAAATGAATATACAACAACAAATCAGAAAGTAAAGTGAAGCTCTTTCAATATACAGTAAGTTACATGAGACAAGAAAGCAAGATAACTTTCAGAAAAGAGAGCTGCAACATAGATATATCAAAGAAATGGCTCAACAACGTTATTTTCAGGAGTTGTAGCAGCTGCATATTAAAACTCAGACCTAAGACAGATCTATGGACAAAACATCAGATCTATAGAAGATCTGGAAACTAGATAGTTTTCTTTACAAGGTCCCCTTGGGGTTTTGACCAAATCATGCATAAATAAGAGTAGATTTGAGATACAAGTTGCATATCTGTAAAATGCTGCAGTAATTTCTGAATATTACATTTCATTACAATAGATCAGATCTAAATATAACATGGATCAACAAGCTAATAAATGGATCACCTAAGCGTAAGGCAAAGCCGAGCACTAGAGATATCTAATCAAAACAGTGATCAAAACACTAGAAAGAACCTCATAACAAAATAACGCAGTCCATCAATGGGAACAACGCTGTAGCTCAAATGACATATATAGCCACTGCCAAATTTCAGATCTGAAGTATAAAGAGAAGAGACACTCTTCCAGGAGGTTAAAAGACACACTCCATGAGAATAAGCTCCCAAAACAAGCTAGATCTTTGCGGATCTAGAATCCCACTCTTTGCACGCTTGTAGAAGCAGACAAAACCCTCAATGGATCAGCGTTGCCAATGTAAGTAGAGCTTGGCCTCAAGCCCTGATAGTGGATCAATTCAGAAAAATACTCCTCCAAGAATCCTCAAAGGAAGAGGTGAAATCCCCTGCATAGGAACTCCAAGCACAATCCTTCACTAAACAACAGAGAATTAGTATTTGTCTAAGCAAGAAAAATACTTAGAAATATGATCAATCAACAACCCTCTCTTGCTGCCTTCCCTCTCCTTTTATAAGATGAGAGCCTTTGCAAACCCTAAACCACCTTGATGAGTTAGCTCTTTTCACATGAGGGGCCTCCTTCTAAAATGGCGCTGTCCCTTTCGGAGATGCATTGAACCTAGACAACGCTGTAGATTTGGTCAAGGTTGACCCAGTCTCATAGCTCAAACCCCTTTCACACCTGCAAGTGATTATTTACATGGCCCTGATTTAACTTGTGTTCACATGGGCATTGATTTATTTAGTCTTCTTAGGAGTTTTACATGTCCTCCTTTATTCATTTATTCATGCACAAAAATGAATATTCTCGTTAGGTTAGGCTAAGTAGGAATATTACAATCCTCCCCTCCAAAATGTTGCTTGTCCTCAAGCAGCGATAGGGTAAGAGTTGTAGTAATTCTCCTCCTTCATTTTTGGCATCATTAGGGATCAAAATTTCATCATAACGCAAGTGCTCAGCAAGCCAAAGCATCATGAATTGCTCCTCCAAGGCCAACATAATATGTGCATAGTCCATCCCTTCAGGAGTGAAAAACTCAATAGAAATAAACATGGGTGGAGAAATGCTACATCTAAAACATGTATCATGAAGTACAAGTTGGAGTTCCAAACCATGTGGTACATACACACTGCCCATCCTCTACCCATACAATCCCATAAACAATAAAACTATATCATCAATGTATTGAAGCAAGACTACATAGATTCAAACTGAAATCTGAACTTGACGAGGTGGGTCAAAATCCCACATGTGATGCCAGCGTAGTCCACCTCTTGTCTTCATTAGATCCTGGTGTGGTAGGTGGCATTCCCACCACAATTTTGCTACATAAGCCACCTTAACATGGCTGAAGGTGTTACATAGTTTTGGTGCCTTTGGGAAGCACCCATCATGAAAAGGAATCTCCCTTTGCACATCAAGGGAATGGCGAAGTTCAGAAATTTCATTGGCCCCCAACAAACTATGAGATCCATATGATCTCTCACTCCCTTTAGGAGTCATATCCTGCAAAAACATGGCAAATTAATGTAATAGATCAGAAAATACAAATTTTTTATCATGATCAAACCCTTTACCATCATAGTCCTTCACACTCATGGAGTTGTGCATGAGCATTCCCTTCCTCTCAAGCAAAGGAAGAGTCAGCTGAGATGACTCTTGCAAAGAGTCCATTGGCTGCCCCAGTCCTCCATAGCTATTGCACTCTTGAAAGTGCTGATGTAAGTCCTCTCTCATGCCTTCCCAATCAAAACTCTTAATGATCAGGGAATAGATCTTCATTGAATACATATGGCTAAGGAAGAATTCTTCATATGCTCCTTGTAGGATCTTCTTCTTGAGCTTGGGAGCTCTAGCCAAAAATACCTTACCATGATAATAGATGACCCCTCCTTGGACATAGTAGCCCTCTTCTTGATGCATGCCATCTAGTATCATACCTGTGTGGAGATATTTGAAATAATCTACAAGAAGTTGAGATTTCGAATAAAGATCCACACTGCTCAACAATGACAGCGTTTTTGATGCATCCGTGGAAGTGCTTGTCATGTTGCTAATTTCTCTTTTGACATTACACATGCCAAAATGGTTTGTTGGAAGGCTGATCCTCCCGTTCCTCTCCTCCCACAGCGTAGATTCAGGAAAGTAAGAGGGAGATAGGGAAGCGGGAAGAAGATCTGCCTCATTCTTGGGTGGTCCCAAGCCTCCCAACATTGTAACTTGGTCTCTCATTGCTCCAATCCTTCCTGGATCTAGACTTGGAGAAGAAATTTGTGGAACCTTTCCCACAAGATCTAAATATGATGGTATTATAGGTGGCTTGCCATGAGATAAGAATGTCCCTTGAAGCATCCTCATGAACATGAGAGAAGGAACTATGAGATCCCCTCGCTTCCACTTTGTGAAAATCCATCTCCAGTTGTTTGTGCTAGCCACCTATAAAAAAATTTCATATCAAATGGTGGCTAAATTTTTTTGTAGCATTCAAGAAACAATTTTATGGCCAAATTGTGAGTTCTCGAAGTCTTATGATGATCCTTATCCTTTAAAATAATCTTCACTCTCTGTTTCCCTCTTAAACTCTGAAAATTTGTTGTTTTCCTGAAGAAAAAAGACTCCTAAAAAACCCATTTTTCCATTTCATTTTACCCCTCTTTTCACTCATTATTAACCTTCATTTTTATCCCCTTTTTTCCCTCATAAAATTCCTCTATTTTTTCCTCATTTCCCTTCTTCCCTTCATAAAAACCCTTTTGATAAGGTTTAAAACTCTTTTTTTTACCTTATCGGAAGCTTTCAAAATCCTTTGAAATCCTTGAAAAAATCATAAAAAAAGCAACCTTTTGTGCTAAGGTTTTAAGCCCCTTTGGCCTTAGTCCGGCTCCTTTTTTCGCATGGAACCGCAGTTGTGACCCACTCTTAAACCCCCCATCCCGCAATCACAATCGAGGCATTCTATGTTCCTTTTCCCCTTTTGCATTCAAAAAATTTCCGATGCGATTAGGCCTTAAGCCCTTTTGTGCTAAACCCCAAACCACTTCCCCACCATACAATCGACGTTAAGACCAGGCGTTGAGGCCCAATCGTGCAATCGCAATCGGGCATTCCATTGTGTTTTTGTTACCTCTCGCTTTTTAAAAATCCCCCGATTTCCATCGAGCCTTTGTATATAAAACCCTCCCCGATACAAACTTTCCTTTGTATTTTGTTAAAAAACCCACTTTCCTATGTTTTTATAAGTCCCGATGGTTCATTGGTTGGGCGAATGCCAATTGTTGATCTAAAACCAATCAAAAATCAATGGAATCTCGCATCACAAGTATTCATTGGGTGCATTTGAAAGGCCCTTTCCTTTTTCCGATTCCGATATGCCCCATTTGGTTAAAACCCCTCAACCACTTCCCCACCATATAACCCACGCCCAGTACCAAGCGATTAAGTCCCGAGTGCTAATTGCATCGGATTTTTTTCGTTGAACATATTTTAATAGCTATTGACCCCCTCCGATTGGCCACCTTGCGATGGTTTCCCAGCCATAGATATTCCCCGCCAGACCCGGATCCGATGGTCCACATTTCTCTTTCCCAAAGCCTGTTTTTCCACCTTTGGCATTTACGAACTAATCTCCGCCGTTGATCTCTCCAAAGATCAACAGTCCACATATAATCGCATCGCAAATTTCTTTTGCACCTTTCCTCTCTCCCCCACCAATTGGCGATCCTGCGATTATATCTAGGCCATCTATTTCATACATCCGACAGTCTAGATTGAAGCTTGACACCCTTTTTTAATTGCATAAGACCCCGCTGTATAAAGTTTTCGGTGAATACCCACCGTTGATCTCTACAGATCAACGGCCCACAATGAAACATTCTCCACTCGACCCCTGCCTCATATCCCGTTTCATTAAACCTAGGATTAAATCTGAGTCGTTAATCTTTATGATCCTATGGTCCATATTCGACGAGATAGGCCCAACTCCTTTGGGACCCTACTTGCCCCCCATTGATCAATCCTAGCCGTTCATTCCCTGATTCAATGGTCAAGATTAAAACCGCCTTGACCCTGCCCAACCTCTTGTCGCCCGTGCATCTCATTTCCATCGCTCTCTCCTCACGATTGTTCGATCTGACGCCCCAGATTTGACGGCCAACGCGCGGTTTTGCGTGATTTTAAGCTTGAAGGTTAATTTTTAAAATCACGCGACATAGGTGGTTTTAAAAGGCCACGTGTCAATCATTAATGCATATCGCATTCAAAAAGGCAATACCACCTTCCCTCCTTTTCATCGCACGAAACCAGTGGTTTCTATGGTTGAAACCAGCTTAGCCCCATTCACATTACATCCCACGAGTTTTAATCTCCACCGTTGATCTCCGAGATCTAACGGTCCCGAGTTTAATCTTGCCCTCAGTTCATCGTCCTCCCCTTTGCTCCACAGAACTTCATCAATAAACCTCCACCGTTCATCTCTGTGGACTAATCCAATCCAACAGCCCAGGATCATTTGGAAACCCCAGATATCATTTTACCCCATTTCACCTTTGATAAATTTTTCCCCTATTTTTCTTATATTTTCCGCCATTTCACTATGACATTTCCCTTCTTCCTTATAAGATATTGGATTAATCTCAACCATTGATCCACATACATCGACGGTTCAGACTTAATTTTTCATTGACTTCCCCGACCGCCTGTCCATTATCCTCAGCATTACATCCTCGCCATTGGATGCTTCCATCCAACGGCTGCGATCTAACCTAAACCTCTGAAAGCGATCTAGAGCACCTCCCCTATAGGATTTTTCCTAATTTTTTTCTTTATTATGCAGGGTTTTAATGGTTTTTTCAAAAGTTTTAAAAAGAAAATTGAAGGTCGAGGATGATAATCCCCCACGCCTTCATTCATCAAAGAGATTGCTCCGCAGGGTTCCAAATTATGCTTTATCACTGCCTCATGAGCACTGATGCCATTATAAAACCTCTATAACACCTGCACATCAACAAGACATAGAAAAAATTAATCAAGCGAAGAGTATCAATGTTAAAGGATCTAATCACAACAAAGATGAAGAATTGAAGATTGTTTACGCAGTTTTGAGGGATTATGGACTAAATCAACTATCTTAAGCCTAGCACACAGAATTAAAACGAATTAATAGTGTTTAAAAGAAAAATAATAATATCTATCAGTCCGAGAAGCCTCCATTTGCCACATCGAGAGGCTAATTGAATCCTCTCGGCTACCAAAATCCACTTGTAGCCTCAAAGCATTCAAAAGAGGCCATAGTTATTGCCAGAACGAGAAGATATTTGCATCAATACAGTCGAATAGTTAATTCAACGAAATGAACTTATTGTAAAGCTTGTCAATAGAGTTATTACAAGGATAACGAAGAGCCTTAAAGTCATCAAGATCTTCCCTAGCAAGCTTAATACTTAATGTAAACCAATTAATACAAAGGAAATATCGAGAAAGTTTCTCCATTGAGCCCCTCAAAGGCTCGAGAAGCATTAAAATGTATTAATTGAACCTAGAAGATCTTTTATCCCATCCCACCTCCTCATTTCTTCTATAAATACTTCGTAGAAGATGAGATAATGTTGGTCACTGCATATCTATTTGCCTGTAAATAGTTTACTGAAGTCTGTTGTAAGCTACGTTTTTAATTGAAGATACCTAAGTTGAGATGAAAAGTTTTGAAGCTGCTGAGAGACCCATTGGACTTGAAGATTGTAACTGGTTTGAAGCATCAAATACAAGCTGATTTATGGGATCTTGGTCTACGTCAATGGTAATGTTTTTCTTATTGTAAATTGTTATTTTATTTCTATTTCCATTCTTTCCATCTTCTTTGATAAAGAACATAAATTATAGAGTTAGGATTTACTGTCAAAGGTACCCTTCTCTTACTGATAAGCTTTATCTACATGTTTTCTTCCAATTGTGTATTTAAGAATGACTTAATATAGTCCAAGCAGTTAGGAATGCTGGCGTTCCCTCGTCCTACTATCCAAACTAAACATTGTTCTTGAATGTTATTTTCAGTTTATGTTAAGTAGAGTTGAACTAGGGAAGTATATGGTTAGCCCTGTCCTCTAGTTTTATCTCCAAAAAATTGTCTGAAAGTTTCCCTAAGAGTATGCTTTGAAAAGTAGGATAGGTTCAAAGTCCTTACCCGATCTTAGACTATTCTTTGTTATCTTATGTGTTGTCTTGATAATTTTACCAAGTAAAGACAGAACTAGGGAAGTCTATGGTGAGCCCTATCCTCTAGTTTCTTCTCCAACAGTTGCTTTGAAAAGTTTCCCTTAGAATATGTTGAAAGCGAGGATAGGTTCAAAGTACTTACTTGATCTTAAGCTATTCTAAATGTTTTCTATTAGAAGTGCATCAAAAATCGAGGCTAGTTTCAAAGTACTTACACGATCTTATATTACTTTTATGTCTTTCTTAAGTGCATGCCAAAAGCAGGATAGTTTCAAAGTACTTACTTGATCTTAGGTCTGCTCTTTGTTCTTCATTTGTTTAAATTCCCCTTCTTATTGTTTTCATTTCATTACATAAAATCAACTTTAAAGAGATCCTTAGACATAGATGACTTGCCCCATGGACCACTCTTGAACCTTGCTATTTCAATTAAATCCTACTATGACTCCATAGCCCAATGGATTGAAGTCTGTTTCTTGCCTATCTTCTTAGCTGAATCAATTTTCACTTTCATTCACCTTCACCCTTCATTTAGACTTCCTTCACCTTCACATATCTTTGCCCAACCAAAACAAACAAAAAACCTTGTTATTCATAACTAGCCTAATATCACATTTCAAGCCTTAAAGATAAATCAATATTTTGCACTTATAGAGAGATCCCTCTCTGGATTCGGGAGGGCTAGATCCTAGAATCCCAAAGTGGTTCCAATGTCCTCCCTCCGACTTTAGTCTCACCAATCTACTAGAATTACAGGGAGATAATAGTTTGTGTGGAAACATTAGGTGAAAGATAAGTATGCATACCTTGAATCATTTGTGGTTTCCCTCTCTTCAAGTCCACCCACTCCATTTGCAAATCTTTCCAATCAGTGGTAACCTTCCCCAAAGTAATCAACCATTGGACACCCAAGATGATGTTGGTGTCAGGTATGTCAACTGCAAAAAAGTGATCCACCAAATTGTAGGATCCAATAGTGATAGAGAGTGATGGAACATATTGCATGCATTACATGGTCCTATCCCCTGGAACCAAGACAGAAAATCCCTCACAAGTATCAGTGGGGATCCCTCTCTTTTGCACAAGATGAGCATCAATAAAGTTGTGGGTTGCCCCACTCGTCAATCGATACAGATACTCTCTCATTCATAACCGAACCTTGTACCCTTAGGGTCAAGTACTTAGGCACTCCTCTCAAAGAAGAAAGAGTCCCCAATTTGGTTGGAGAAAAATGGTCCCTTCCCATCTATGGAGGGTGTTTGATCTTCCTCATCATCATCAGCACTATGACCCCTCCTAGGTTCCTTATCATCATCTTCCTCCTCAAAATTAGAGAAGACTTCTATGTAGTATGCTCTTCCAGCAGCACACCTATGTCCGTGTACCCATGGCTCTTTGCAAGTGAAGCACAGCTTCTTCCTCCTCAATTCCCTCCTGAGATCAAAATCAAGAGGCTTCTTCAAAGAGCTCTCCTTGGGAGGAGCAACTTTTCATTCCTTCCCCTTAGAAAAGTGAGGGGCCTTGCTTTGGAAAGTTGCCTTTTCTTTTGGCAAGGCATCTTGGAGATCTCTAGCTCTCTCAATGGCATCATGCAAAGTGATGGGCTTGGTAGATTTATCCAACCCATGCAAAGGTTCCTCCAGGCCATCAATGAACATGTAGACTCTCCTTGCCACGAGATAGATCAAGAACCATGATTGATAATCTCGTAAACTCGGAGATATAAGTCTCTGCATCTCTGATTGCTTCAGATTTGCAAGGCTTATGAAGGGTGCTTCGGGATCCTTTCTATCAAACCTCTCCACCAGTCTCCTAGTGAACTCGGCATAGGTAGTCACATTGATGTGTCCCAATGTAGACAATCCCTGGAACCACCAATTGTGTGCTTCACCTTCAAAGTGCAGCACTGCAATCTTGATGGCTTCAACTTCAGGTACTTTGTTCAATTGGAAATAGATATCAAGATTTTCTACCCATGCCTTGGCAGAACTGGAGGATGATCCATCAAACTTGGGAAAAAATAATCTGCCCATAGTGTGGTGTCTACCATGGAAGAAACCACCATCTCTATACTGCTGCCCTGGTCTTCTTCTATCCTTGAGGTGACAAAAGCTTTGGAAACTCAAGCTATCCTTGAATCTCTGACTCTGAGAGTAATACTCCACAAATTAATCTTCAAGATAAGCTTTCTCATGTGGTCCTTCATTCTCCATAGCCAAGAAGGTGGGCATAGTGGAGTGTTGTGAAGCTTGTGGGGCTGGTGGCAGATTCATTGGTTGACCAGTCCCATGATGAGACATATATGAGCTTTCTCCCAACTGAAATCTCCTAGGAGATTCCCTAATTCTATCCACCATCATCTCTTTGATCTCCTTAGAAATATCTTACATGGTCTTCAAAAGAGTTTTTTCAAACTCCTCTGCTTCTTTATCATTCACAGCTTCAAGGGCTTTCCCCCTGTATTGACCCTTGTCAGGATCATCAGTACTGTACTCATAATTTTTATGACTTCTATTCTTTTACCTCTTCTCCCTCTTAGTAAGAGGATTATCTTCTTATGAATGAAACATGAATGGTGCTCCAAGGCAAGCACGAGTTGTGCCAAGAAAAGGAGCTGCGATACCACTCGTAATGTTCCCAAATTGGGATTGCACGACAAGCTTGGAAAAAATAATGCACTCCTTCGGAGATTGATGTACACAAATGAGTTTGCAGCCCTTGTATCCCTTATATCAGTAGATGCGGGGTCTATATCTAGAAGGGGAGAAAAAACAAATCAAACTAGGTGTGGTAAATAGGGCCTCCCGCAACCTAGTCTAGCTAGAAAACACCCTACAAGAGGGGTCTGCAGCTATGCACAACAAGCGACTTCGGGAATAATGCAGTCTTTTGACCATTTAAATATGAGGCCATAAAATATAATTAATAAATGAATGTATAGCAGAAAATCAGAAGTAAAGTGAAGCTCTTTCAATATACGGTAAGTTACATGAGACAAGAGAGCAAGATAGCTTCGGAAAAGAGACTCGCAACATAGATATATCAGCAGAAATGGCTCAACAACATTATTTTCGGGAGCTGTAGTAGCTACGTATTACAACTAAGACCTAGGATAGATATCGTGGACAAAAAATCAGATCTATATCGGATACGGAAACTAGATAGTTTTTCTTTACAAGATCCCCTTGGGGTTTTGACCAAATCATGCATAAATAAGAGTAGATGCGAGATACAAGTTTTCAGATTTGTAAAATTATGCGGTAATTTCTGAATATTACATTTCATTACAATAGATCAGATCTAAATATAAAATGCATCAGCAAGCTAATCCATGGATCACCTAAGTGGAAGGCAAAGCCCAAAAACTAGAGATCTCTAATCGGAAACAGTGATCAAAACACCAGAAAGAACCTCATAACAAAATAACGTAGTCCATCAATGGGAACAACGTTGTAGCTCAAATGACATAGATAGCCATTTCCAAATTGCAGATTTGAAGCATAAAGAGAAGAGACACTCTCCCAGGAGGTTAAAAGACACACTCCATGAGAAGAGGCTCCCAAAACAAGCTAGATCTTTGCAGATCTAGAATCCCACTTGCTGCAGCTTGCGAAGCGACAAAACCCTCAATGGATCGAGTCATTTGCCAATGTAAGTAGAGCTTGGCCTCGAGCCCGATAGTGGATCAATTCAGCAAATAATCCTCAAAGGAAGAGGTGAAATTCCCTGCATAGGAACTCCAAGCACAATCCTCCACTAAACAATAGAGAATTAGTATTTGTCTAAGCAAGAAAAATACTTAGAAATATGATCAATCAACAACCATCTCTTGTTTCCTTCCCTCTCCTTTTATAATATGCGAGCCTTTGCAAACCCTAAACGACCTTGATGAGTTAGCTCTTTTCACATGAGGGGCCTCCTTCTAAAACTACGTTGTCCCTTTAGGAGATGCATTGAACCTAGACAACGTTATAGATTTGGTCAAGGTTGACCGAGTCGCACAGCTCAAACCTCTTTCACACCTACAAGTGATTATTTACATGGCCTTGATTTAACTGTGTTCACATGGGCATTGATTTATTTAGTCTTCTTAGGAGTTTTACATGTCCTCCTTTATTCATTTATTCATGCAACAAAAAATAAAACAAGAATGAATATTCCTCTTAGCTTAGGCTAAGTAGGAATATTACACATGACCTAGCCAATTTGGAGGCCTTCCCCGAGCTCGCACCGAAGCTATACCTCGAAATGGTATTAGAAGATGATGGGTTGAAGATAGTCCCCATGCCATGGGAACATGGGTTGGCTGGTTCTGGGCTATTAAACCTATTGTGGATGCATCACTTCGGCCACTAAAATATCACTGATCGACTTGTGTGTCAACTGCTACTCGTGGTCCATGACGACAAGTTATGGATCCAAGACTACATCCCCATCGATGTTGCGCTTATTCACCGTTTCATTGGTCTCCCCATGGAGGGGCCAAAACCCTATGTAGCGTGTCGGCAAAAAATTTTGAACAAAATATCGCTGAAAACATGCGCAAGGACTACCATGTGGATCAAAACACTTGGGGGTTCATGATCAGCACAATCAGCGACCTCGATATGTAGATGGGCACCTTGTTGATGGCATGCAAGATGATGCACAAATTCTAAGATGCCACCGTCCCTGTGTATGTCATTTAGCTAGCAGGATGCTACGAAAAGGGGTATGCTACAACTCGTCCGAGTTCCTTTGTATGAATTTTTTGGAGAATGTACGTGAAGCCCAAGATCATGGATGAGCATTCTTCTACTCCTAGCTGTTGCTTCTCATCGCATTGGTTGCATGGGAAGCCCCTGAAGAATCGGTCCTCCCTGAGCTAATGGTAGATATGTGCAAGGGGGTACGATACACAAATTTGTGGGACTCCAAGGACGTGCAACGTATTGAGGAAAATAAAGTCTTCTGGGTCCTATTTCAGAGTGAGCTCACGGCGACGAATCAACTCCTGGCCGCGTTTGTCGCCGGCAATATATGATAAGTACAAGAGCATCGCAACATTTCAAATAACCATGCATAATGTACGGATCGAGAGGAAAAAAGGATCCGAGCATGGGTGTCGCTCCCATACATGGTTGCTGATGAGGAGATTGACCGTCATGTTGCCAATTGTTCTCCACGAGTGGAAGCTCGGCTTTAGGTCGGGTACGAAGAACACTGCCGACATGAGCACCACGAAGGTCACCCCGCTAGACACCACTAAAGAGATCGAAGGACGAGGGTAAGGGTACTAGGAAGGAAGTGAACCCAGAATCGTAGAAGGGTTTGCAACAGGGGTAAGAGTATTGGGATGGGTGCACAGAAGGATTCGTAGAAGGATCCGGGCATAAAAGGTCCGGATCCGGGGAGGCGTTGACTCCCCTTGAGGTACAAAATGGAATTTTGACCCCCGTTAAAGGATCACGGAAGAAGTAGCGAGCTATATGGCCGGAACGAGGACACAGGAGTCACTCGATGGAAGACGACCCAGAGCAGATTGCGGATGCGGTCACCCTTACTACGAAAGATAAATGGCTGGCTTTGGAAGAGCGACAAAAGGCCACGGTTTGCTATGCTCGAGGCTAATCTCCAAGCTCTGCATCTAAAGACTAACACATCGCAAACAAGTATGATTCGGACACGACCGGCTTCAACAACTAGCGACGTAGTGAACATTACAATAGAAAGCGAGCCTCTATCCTCTGCGAGGCGCAACCCTCATAATGAGTCCACCCGACTTAAGAGCGCAAGTCCGGGCCTCTGCAGGGTACAATTGGATCTAGCCCAGACTACCACATGAATCATTGTAGGTCCTCCACGCCTCCGCTGTTCAAATAGATTCAACATAGAGACCGTCGCGTACACCAACAACTCAATATAGCTCGGTGAGATAATTGAGGAGAAAACAATTGAGGTGTCCCAGCCACAAGCTCCATGTACCCTCTCCGCTATGCATCGGACAAAGTTGGAATGCCTCATGAGTTGGCTCTGTGTAGACGTTACCGAAGATATCCCGGACTCGCCACACCCTGAGCCAATATTGAGGGGGCTTGTTGCAGCACTAAAGGCTTCGAGTATCGAGATCCAGGCGATCGGAACAGGACATGGAACAACAAATTGCGGCCTTGCAAGCCAAGTTGAATTCGGAAGCACCACCTGAGGTAAGAGCCCAACGAGTTGCATCGGTTATAGAGGCCACTAATGTCATTATAGGTCCAAGTTCTTAGGGTGCGAGAACTATTGGAGACAGCTATGCATCCGTGGACCAAAGTGCATCGTGACCCTCTTCTGCATGAAATCAATCAAGAATTGCGACGGAAAGGAAGAACAGTTTGAGCAGCGTGGAAGCCATTGTGCCTACTCCGATCCCTGCTCAAAAAACTAGCCCATCCGCGTAACGACCACACCCTAAGAGATGAAATTGAAGAGCTCCGCTAGAAAAATAAGACTCTCGGTGACAACCTTAAGCCTTGGGCTGATGAAGCCCTCAAGCTCTCTCAGGACTTCGATATCGCGGTGAAGCAGCTAAATGAGATGTTGGAAAAATGTCCTCGTCGGTAAAAAAGGCCCAACTTCACAGAAGTTGGTGGATATTGCTCGAACTGCTACACACGAGTGAAGGAGTGCTGCTCGAGCTGGTTGATGCGATCAGGGCTGCTGCAGGCAAAGGTGGAGAACCCACGACCACGGTGACTTGGGACGAGTCACAAGATTGTGTTGCGGGCCTATTGGAGCGGGGCTCCCTAAGCTACGAATTTTTTATACTTTGGTATTAATTAGTCATGTGTAGGGGTTTTGGGATGGGTCAAAGCCCCCAATGTTTTATAATGGGTCAAAGGGTAGAACTAGGGTTCGCAAACCACAGTTTATGGACCATAGGATAGCTAGGCCATGTTGATATAAATAAATGGATAATTGGAATCAGAAAGTAGGCATGAATTAGAATTGATGCTACATGCGAACTGTTAGATCTGTTTTGGGTTGTTTTGGTTAAGGAATCCCTGTCGGCTATGTGCATGAAGATCCTTAGTCACCGCTATGTGCGGACCCCTGCTCGGTTGTGTGCGCACGTCGTGTTTTGGGTAGTACTGGGTTTTTGGATACTAATGTATGCAGGGGTATAGTTTAAGTATCTTTGTGTTATCCGGATCTATTTTGGTATTGTTGATGCAAATCTATGGTATTTGTTTAAGTCTGCGAATATATCTCGCATTATCTGTTTATGCTGCGAATGTGTACGTAGTTTTTTTTATGATATTATGTGCTTGGCAATTGATGATACGCATGTGGATGCGACAAGATACGACTAGATCTATGAATGGTAATATGGTTAATATCCGATTATATTGTTAAAAGCCTGCGAATAACCTTACTTTGTGTAGATATGATAGTTGCAACGCAGATCTTCCTTCATTACCTACTCGCTCCCGTAGTCCGAAAACTCGGTTACAACAGACCTCTTATACTACTTCGGGTGAGACCTTGGCACCGCAAAAGTAGGTCATTGCCGAAACATAAAGTAGTATAGGGGTTTGTTGGCAAACCTTAACCTCTCGAACCCTGGGTGAGGACCCCTCAAGCCAACATGACAATAATTGCGAGTGTGATAGGTCGATGTTTCTAAAAAAGTAGAAAATGAACACATGTGCGTGTTAATTACGTGCACCGATGCATTTGTATGATACATCACACTGGTGTGTTTTTTACAACCTATGGGCACTCGCAAAAATACCAATATCAATTAGAATGCCCGGTGCGCTTTATGGACGACTACCACCCAGTGCGCTTCGATAGGAATTTCATTCACCCAGTACAGTTTGCTTTTTAACACGCCGGTGCATTTTTTAGAACTTAATGACTCGGTGCATTTTAACACCTAAATTTCCTTGTGCGTTTTTACTCCTTAACGGTGTGGGTACATGCACCTTTCATCGGCCCAACGCATCTTTGTGGGTGACATGCATTGGGACATTGCTAAATGCCCTAGGGCATACGGAATTTCTTTTCCATCCCGATGCTTGGTATGTTTATAGTACGGTGCATACATGGTAAACCATACCGGTTCGTTCACAAATGATGTGCGCACCGATGAGAAAAACATCCATAAAACCCTTTGGCCTCCCAATTTTTTTTTAGTTGTGTTAAAGTTCCATTAGAGCCTTCGCCAAAACCTTTGTTTTTCAAAAAATGGAAGTTGTAGAAAATGCTTTTTTGACAATTTTGGCCAATTTTATAACACTAAAAACCTCCTTTATAGCCTCCCGTAGAGGATCTTTTCCTTATAGTGCCCTATTTCCATCACTTTGATCACTACAAAACAATGCATAAGCTCATTTACAAAATCGGGAAATTTTATTTGTGATGATCTGGCCTCGGGGAAAGAAGAAGATGGCAGCCACAACCTCCAGAAAGGGTTCCTCCGCATGACAACAATAGATGGAAAATGTCGTGGAGGAGTACGCCGACATATTCACCCCACCCATAGGGGTACCTCTGCATTGTCAGGTCAAGCACGACATCGATTTGGCCCCAAGCACAACGCTACCCATTCGATCAATTTGTTGACGCTCTATTTTGGAGAACTACGAAATCAAGAGCCATATTCTATAGTGGTTGCAGAAAGGTCACATCCAGTAGATTTCCTCACCCTATGGGAGCTCGATCGTGTCAGTGCAGAAGAAGGATGGGACTTGGAGACTCTATATTGACTATTGGGAATTGAACAAGATGACTATCCATAATAGGTATCCAATTCCGCGACATGATGACCTTTTATAGCAACTCAAGCAGGGAAAATATTTTAGCAATATTGACTTGAAGTCTCCTTAATTCCCTCAACTACATAATCATAATCTTCCTTTTTACGACACCTAGATACTGCAAATTTCACAACCACAGTTTGTAGACCATATCTCTTGCCTCCTATAACTGAACATTGTGCAATATATGAGCCTTCTCCTTTGTGCTGCACTCAATCCTGAGTCCAATCAATGAATTACATAAAGAGAGTTAGACTATGATATTTCAAGAATGATGTCATATTTTCGAGTGTGAATTCCATCTACAAGTACGAAATCTTCATATCAATGGATGTTGATTAAGGAGGATTCTAAGGATATCATTAAGAAAGAAACTTCTCATGTTGGAAACATGAAGAGATCATCAAGAAAGAAGAATAAGGGACACAAGATCACGATAGTATAATAAATATAAATACCACATAAATACTCCATATATCCTTTTTCGAGTAGTTCTTGTAACTACATCTTCAATTACAACAATTTTGGAATACTCATTCGTTAACACGCTTTAGAAATTGGGGTTGCTCCTGGTACTAGATAGATAGAGAAATATATGTCTCTGCGAGGAGGTAAACCCAAAATATCCTATGCAAATACATCCTCGAATTCGCTTATATTTTGCAGGCCATCTAATTTTTTTTTCTTGTTTGTTGTTCATTTGTTTCAACATACATTGAGAATAATTGACACCCTTTTTCTAGCAATCTTCTTAAGTTGTACAACTATTTTGTATTGAAATGATATTGGTTTTTCTATCCTTTTATTCATTGATTTTTTACGTCCTCACTTATACAACTTACTATTGTACGTAAGAAATTTATGACAACTCCTTGTTTTTTCCAACTAGGTCATGCATATTAACACATTGTATGACCCTAAGGGAAGTATATTGAAGTTTAATTCTCGTAGGAAAAATCATTTAATTCTTCTAATTGTACTAACCATGTAGTCTTAAACTTTTCAATTTTCATTTTTCATATTTCCACTCGCTGAGGACTAATTTTTACTTTAGTTGGCCCCTAGATCAATTAAGACAGAAACAAAAATGATTTGAAATTGTACCTTCAACCTTAGTCATACTATATTGGTGCTTCGCTTTCCTATCCTCCGAGTGTTGGAATATTTCCGGCAATATTGGACATTTTTATTTGCTTCATGAATAGCCCTATATGTTTTGAATAGACCTCGAGTTTTGTGGGAAGTCACTCAAAATATGAGGTTCCCCCACACCCCCAACATTTCGATGGTTCTTTCTCTATGACTCCACCCATATTTTTATTATTCAAATCAATGGGCTTGGATTCAATTTGAGATTCTCCTGGTTGATTTGAAGTTCCTTTGTTGAATTTCTTTTTGATGATGGTCCTTTCCAAATTTTTTAAGGTATGCGGGTTTCCATATTTTTGTCCCATTGCGTAATTAGTTTTTTCCTTACTTTGCCAAGGTTTAGGGCCTTATTCTCTATTCCTAATCTGTTTTACAAAAAAAATCATTATTTTCTTAAAGCTCCATCCATTGTTTTAGGATTTTTTGAACTCAATCCTTTCTTTGTAAGGGAGTGGAAGACAATTCAAAAATATCTGCACTTTGGCTTGTTCTTCCTTAATATAAGAGACACGCAACAAATTTGTGATTTTAGTGAAAAAAAATCATCCATGGTTAGTTGTCCTAGTCTTATATCATGGAACCCTTTTAATCGATCATATTAATATATTTTATTCGTGTATCGGGACATAAACTATTTACGGAACTCTTCCCAAGAAACTTGTCTTTTCCTCTAATGTTTTTCACATTTTTGAGCTCTTCCCACGGAGGGAAGACTTACCTTGTAACTAAGAAATTTCCAATATAGCCTTAAAACTACTCTTGTACTCATAAAATTAGAAATAATTGGTCATGTTGAGGAGACATGCTTCCACATCCTCCTCCTTTTCCCCGTCAAAGGTAGGGGTTTTTACTTTTCCGAACTCTCCTTGCAACTCCACTTTCTTATTCCTTTTACGTAATTTTAGAAATTTATTGTTGGAATCATCTCCACTTTTCGACTTTTCTGACTTTGCCTCAAATTTTTTTATTTTTTCATTTCCTCTCGCTTCTATTGTCCTATGACTAGACGTTTTAGTTAAATGCCTTATCATGCTTTTGTGTTCTCCACTAGCATTTAACAATCACTCATTTTTTTCGAGGTGAGCCAACTCTTGGTGTAATCCTATGATAATATCCATAAAATATGTTATTCGTGGGGTATTTCTCTCTTGGTGTAATCCTACCTCCCAGCACCACATATGTCCCTCTCCCTGTGTCATCGAATATGTTATTCGTGGGGTATTTCTCCTCCCAAATCCACATATGCCCCTCTCCTGTCATGTGGAGTAGGGTTATCAGCCACATTGGGTTATAACCTTGTTCTCTTTACACTAACATCCATAAAATATGTTGTTCGTGGGGTATTTCTCCTCCCAACTCCACATATGTCCCTCTCCCTCTCGCTATCGCTTTATAATCAACACAAACTAGATGGAGTAGGGTTATCAACCATGTTGGGTTATAACCTTGATTCTCTGCATATAATCAACACAAGCTAGCTCTTTACCACTTTATAATCAACACAAACTAGTATTAAGAGAGGAGTTCTTATATTAAGAGAGGAGTTCTTAAAGAAAATTATTAATGTATTACTTACTGCACATAACTATGTTTTAGTGTTGTGATTCCTTGTAAACCCTAGTGTTAAAACTGGTGCTCACGATACCATATGTCATGAACCCGAGTTTTCAAATTTTTATTTTTATTTTCTATTTTTAATTTGTATGCAGTAGTTATCTACATATGACATTATTCTCCAATTAACATACGTAAGTTACATCATTAGTCCCAAGGCTTGTACCTCGCTAATTTAATGGTCACATGCGAGTTGTTCTAGTAGGCACATGAGATTGATTCATATATATATATATATATATATATCATATATATATATATATATATGAGAGAGAGAGAGAGAGAGAGAGAGAGAGAGAGAGAGAACTTAAAAATTCATACATATTAATAATATTATTCATTGATCTAGTGTTCATGGAAGGATCGTAACATATATGTATTATCTTATGTGTTATGACCTATTCAACCTCCATCTCACATATAGTTTGTAGGTGACTTTCCCTTTCGAATTATCATTACCCATATTGTAATACTAGTAACATACTTTAATTTGAATTTAAGGAGGTTGGGTATGTGGGAGACTTCAAAATTCATGAGAAAATCATGAGAGGTCTCCTGCTGCGACCCATATACTCCTCACATGGTAAAAAAAAACATAGTTCACATCAAAAGTGGAGATTTTTTTTATACTTGTCATCCAACATTACAAAAGACTCCTCCAACCATAGCCTAAAGCATTCGGGTCTCTTACCTTTTCATTTGTGATGCAAGGTGGATATTGGTGGCCACCCGCCTATTCCACTTGGATCCCCACCCTTGTTTCTTTTAGTTTTTGAGTTTCAACACAGTTTACTATTTTTTAGTAGTTTTTTCGGGTCGTGAATTTCGGGAGTATTTTTGAGAAACAACCTTTCCATTTGTGATCAAGGTGGATATTGGTGGCCACCCCCTATTCCACTTGGATCCCCACCCGTGTTTCTTTCAATTTTTGAGTTTCAACACAATTTACTATTTTTAGTAGTTTTTCAAGTCGTGAATTTTGGGAGTTTTTTGACGCCCTAAACAATGTGGAGCAACATGGAAATTAATTCTATGTTTCTCACTCCAAAGTTGGAGTACTCATATAGATATTTCTAAAGAGTTATTTAGCACCTCAAACGAAGATCATATGCCAAATTTACGTCTCTCGGAAGTTGATGTACCAATTTACCCAAACGGGGCCCATAGTTTTTGTGCTTCATCTCCTAGGGTTATGTTTTTAGATGTGTAGGGCTTTTCATTGTTTTTAAATAATAAATATACCCTCGATGCTCATCGCAACACAAGTAGCCACCGCATCTCTTGTCGGAGATAAACTAGGATCACCCTCACTATTTTATTTCTATTATGTTTGCAACCATAATTCAGTTATTTAATTTTAATGAAATAAAATTTTATTTGTGATGCATATTTCTATTTATAATTATATGTGTATTCTCTTTGTTTTTTTAGATAAATTTAGATCAATTTTGAGGGCTTCTCACTAGTTATTGTGCTGAGTTCATGAAGCACCGCCATGAGTAAAATTGGCATACTAGCCATTGTGCTTTCTTTCCAGATTTAGTGGCCCCTCGAGATATACATGCTAGTTCCCAAATTCCATGGGTGGGTGCAAGTTATGGATATTTTTCTTTTTTTTCCTATTTAGTAGACCTTCGACAATTGTAGGTTGGATTGATTAAATGAATTGTTGGGTGCATTGCACCATGATACTCTCATATTCAACGTGGTGATGTCTATTTGCATTCCTACTCACATAGAAACCATAATTTTGATATCATACTCTCACAACTTCCTCAAGGTAACTATGGTTTAGTTTTTCCTTTTCTCAATGAATTATATTTGTTTGTGCTTTACTAGCGTCGATTTCTTCATGTGGTTTTTTTCGCCTCTTTTCCAGGTTTGCTACATGAATTCCAAGGGGTCAATTTTCTATCATACAAGGTGGAATACACTCCTTTAGAGTACGGTGCTATGCAGACTTAAAAGCATGTAAAATCTTAAATTTTTCTACGATTAATATTTCCCTCTTAATGTTCTTTGAACACACTATTATTCCTACATCACGGTATTCTTTCCTCCTTTAATGGGTATTTCCTAAGTACTTTTTTTGTTAGCCTATTTGGAGGCATCTCCTAATTCCATAGAACTAATTTGCGTAACATGTGTTGATTTAATGTGCAAGGTCGCTCCAAATTTCGGTTGCCATTATAGGTAATGACTTGTCTCTATTCTCAGTATAACTTTGCTAAATTTCTTTCTTTTCATTTGGTTAAAAATATTCGTTTCTCTCCTGCATCCCTCATACTTATGTTAGAGTACCAAGGAAAGGGTACAAACTCCCCTTATTACTAGTAATTAAGTCAAGGGTTTTTCTAAATCATTTCCAATAGGGCCATAAGGTCATAGCTATTTCGATCTGAACTTCTATATTTGTGAGGTTTCAAAACCCTTGGAGAAGGTATTTGCAATCCCATTTTGAGTCCTTGTTTTTAATGTAGGTTATTACTCCTTTTATGGCACTTGCAGATGTAATTTATTTATATGTACCAATGGTGTAACCAGAATTGTGTTGGAAGAGGACAATCAAGTGCTTCAAAACATAGGTATGCTCTTATTTTGTTACATGGGTTGTTTTAATATTTATTTGACTATATACTTCATTAAAGTCAAGTTTTTTTTTTACTTATTACCATATTCAGAGGTTTCTAAGGCTTAATTCCTTGCATGAATCCATGGCTACAAGTATATCATTGTCATGACTGATTGGATTCATCCTACAAGTTGGTTTCCCACATATTCCTAATGGATTCCTTGTTGCACAATTCTAGCATAGGGGTCAACTAAAATACAATTTCTCTTTTGGTTATTCAATCTTAATCTTAATCTTTGGTTATTTGGTTATTCTCTTAATCTTTTCACAATTCTACTATAGGGAGGGGATGCAATTTAATTATGAGCTACTTAATCCTTATGGAAACTTGATTGACATGTAACTTGGATTTTTTGGTGTACTTCCTACCCTTAAGAGTTGGGTACCTTCAAGTGGTTACTACTCTATCAATAGCTCTATTATCAATTGCTTGAACCTATACTTACTCTTCCGAATTTGTTTTTTGGATTGTTACATTTCCTATAGAAAATTGCAATGACTTGTTTTAAAATAATTAGGGCACAACTCAATATAATATATTTTAAAAGCACATAGGTAAGGATAACCTTTGCTAAATCATCAGTATTTGTGCGTTCTTCTCTTTAGAAAGAGTATAACCGTCAGAATATATATATATATATATATATATATATATCATATATATATATATATATATATATTCACCATGTCTACCTTCCATGACCATATTTATCATAAGAATCATCACAGATTAGGATACTTTTTCCATAAGCACACACACTCGCGAGTCCACCATATATATTTTTTTCTTTTCGAACTATAAATAATTGAGATATACACAAAAAATCTACATAAAATCTCTTCCACACTAGTAACGAAAGAGTATTCAAGTACCGCCTACATGTATTTACTTCAATATTTAATACTCACCATTTAATCAACTAAAAACTAGACATAAACATATTTCCTAACTGTATCTATTTCTAGAAATACACTTGGGAAGACAAGCTTTCCTCCCAACCTTGAAATGAGTCCACTAGTTCCCCCGGGGCCAAGATATTCTTGTCAAAGGAATGAACAACCTTTGGCAGGGAAAGTTCCCTAAGGTAAAGGTTGACAACCTCCAAAGAGTGAAAGAAGATGATCAGCTAGAACCATTCATACAAGTATTTCAAAAATATAAACTACTAATATTGGGTTCATAGTAGTAGTGGAGGGTCCTAATTTTGATGTCAATCCCATAGGGTCCAAACCCTATGCTTCCTCATGAGTAAGCCGTGCAATGCAATTCATTGAAGCATATACATAAAAAGTAATTCAATGTGCATATATAATAGATATGTTATATCATTACACATAAACCATGAAGCATGAGATCATAACATATGAGAGAAGAGACATAACCTCTTTATTGATATGAGAAAATAGTAGTGGAAAGGTACAACATGATGAGATCCACCACACTGAGAATGAGCATCTACACAAGGAAAGAAGGGTTACCTATAAACTCTGAAGTGCAAGAGGCATAGGGAAAAATGAGATCTCTAGATCAAAATGACTATAATGTTGATATCTTATATCTTGATTTTCATTAGGCCTTCCCATGAGGTGTATAAATACCACCTTAAATTAGTTAATTCAATTAGGCCACAAGCTATTGTAGGTGGGCTTTGGGTAAAACCCCTAAACTAGGCTCCAAAAATATAATATTTTTTTTTCATATTTGTAAGAGTATAAGTAGGTTATTTATTGTTTTACTTAGGTGTGTGTATGTGTAGTGGCTTTTGTGTGGAGACAGTCACTTATGGAATTTTAAATATTGTTTTCTAACAAGTTTTCATGGGAAGAGGGACCCCAAGGCGATACATGAGCATCCAAACTATAGGATTTTTTTGAAATGATGCTATAACACAACCTCATTGATTCTAGACTAATATATTTTATAAGTCTTCTTCCCTAGAATATTTTAGCATCATGCCTCTTTTTGGGTCTCCCAAAACTATTTTCCTAGGATTTTTCTTCTCTTATGGAAGTTTTGAAAAAGTTAATTTTCCTTTTTTGTTGAAGGCCTACTTATCTCTTGTACTTATTTATTCCACCCCTACTTGGTGTCTTTCTCCAACTAAGTGATTTAATATATCTTTTTCTCCCACCATATTAAATCTTGTCTATTTCCTCCTAGGTTTTTTTAGGAGGTATTTAGGGGAATATTTATTTTAATTTCACCCACCAATTATGGTTTCCCTTCTTGCCAAGAACATTGTACTCTAGTGCTTCCTTCCCAAGTAATTTCCAAAAAATTTTATTGATTAATGAAATTTGTTATTTACATGAACATATTTTTATTATTCACATCAATCCACAAATCTAACATGGCTTCATCAACCATCATCTAAAAAAATATTCCAAGTATAAAAATAGAAATTCAATAACATAAAGCACAAATCTTTAGTGCAATTATGGAAAAAATCACAACATGTTATCATATGGAGAGTTTAATTAAACTTGAATAAGCCATATTATCCCTTGCATGGAAATAATCTTTTATGTGCTAAATTTAGTGAAATAATTATTAGACTATTAATTAAATATTATCATATTATATGTATAATTCAATAAGTAACATTGGCTAAGTTAGACATTGAGTTGAACCACAAATTTTACAAAAAAAATTCTTACAATAAAATTTCAATTACATCCCATAAAATGAATCAAAAAGTTCATCAACTCTAGCTCAATTGCCACCCCAATTAAATAATTAATTGGATCCACTATTCATTTAAACTACTCCAAAACCTTTAATATATCAAAAATTCCATTAAACACCTTGAGATAATTGTCAAATGAATCTCATGATCCATGCACATATAAGTGTATCAAAATCCACCCATTATTACTTTTAAATATTTAATATTTAATTTAAATGAAAAAAGATTAAACTAAAATGTACTAAAACATTTATAATAACTTTAACATTAACTAAATATAATCCTATCATGTAAAGTTAATAATATTATATAAATAAAAATAAAATTAATAAGTAAAATTTTATCATCAAAGGATCTCCCTTCTTTCTGAACCAAAAACATAATTTATTTATTTTTATAATTATAATAAAATTTTAATTGTTTAAATCTTTAAATTTCTTCTTTATTGCAAAAGAAAAAATAATTAAATATTATTATATTATATGTATATTTAATTACATTTCATGAATTAGAATATTGATAAGTCAATTTTTTATAACTAATTAATTACTTTGTTCCAATTTTATTTAACATTTCAACCTTTCTTTTTAGCAATTTAGAAATATCAAATTAATAATAAATAAATAAAAGTTTTAAAAATTTAATTCAATAAAAAATAAAATCTTTAAAATAATCTCTCATATATATAGAGGGTTAGATTACATATAATCTCTCATATAAAGAGGGTTAGATTACATATAGAATATATCAAATCTATTTAAATATTTTATGTCAAATCAATTTAAATCACTTATTGTAAAAGACATGTTGATTATGGTTAAATAAATTTAAATCATAATTTGATAAGTATATGATTGTTTGTAGTTAAATGTTATCATATTGGTTTGTTTAAAAAAAATTATTTGTTTTCTCTAAATAATATATTTTTGTTTAAGTCAAAATTTTAAAAATCTTATTACAATGTCAAGTTCTGGAATTTAGGGTATTCTAGATATTTTTTTTATGATGATAAAATCATTATTGAATTATTAAAAATTTAAAATTTTGCAGTAATAAAATTACTAAATTCTAGTAAAAGAAATATATATTATGAAAAAATACAACAACTTATAAGAGTTTAATTACATTTAAATAAGTCATATTCTCCCTTGTTTGACATTAAATTTTTTTCTTTGTTTCAAATAAGTTAAACCACATATTTTTAAATAAAAAAAGTTAGTAAATTAGTTATAATAACAACAATAATTAAATATTATCATATTATAAGCATATTTCAATAAGTCATATTAGAGAGTTAAAAAAAAATATTAAACCCAAGCTCACCCAAATTTTTAAAGCTAAAGTTTATTGTATTAATTATTAACAACACCATTTTTGTTGGAATTTTCATAATATTATATGTATTCAAGTGTTAAAAGAGGTATTTATTTTCAATTGAAATAAATAAGTAACTAATTTTGTTATATGTTTATATCCTCAAGAGTAATAAAATGACATTGTGTAATGAATCTTGAACAAATGCAATGGGACATTTTTACCTAATTTATTTAAATTATTGCATTATTGTGCTATATTTTTTTTAATTAATGTAAATATAGTCTTATAATTTCATATAAATAATATTTTAAAATTAATTTATCATGTAAGATAATTTACTAAATTCTATCACCAAATAATTGATAAATAGATTATTCATTTAAATTATTTACCATTTTTCAAAATTATATATATATATATATATATATATATATATATATATATATATATATATATATATATATATAATAAACAATTAAAAAAATTAACTCATGATAGAAAGAATTAAGCTAGTTAAATGTTATGGTATTAAAGTTGTAAAGGTCAAAATTTTGTTGAGACTCTAAGTGTTAAGAATATTCCTAATATTAGTTATTACCTCTAGAACAATAATTAAATAATATCACATTATATATAATTAAATATTATGATATTACTTGTAAAGTTAATTGTTGGTTGAGTCAATTCCCATCACTAATTCCAACATTACTTGACATTTCAAAGTTTTTCATTTTAGCATTCGAGAAATATTACATTAATAAAAAAATAAAATAAATGTGTTGAAAAATTAATTTAATAACTAATAAAATCATTATATTTTATTTAATATAAATTGAATTAAATTGATTTAAATTAATTATGAAATATATCAAATCATTGTAAATCAATTTGTTATTGTAAATCACAAATTGATTGCATTGAAATAAACTTAAATAATATTTTTTTATTTAAATATTAAACTACATATTTAAATGTAAAATTTAATGAAACAACTATAATAATAGTAATTAAATATTATCTTGTTAAATTCAGTAAATGGAATTATCTAAGTCATTCATAAAGTTAAAACATAAATTTTAAAGGAAAATTCACTCAAGAGTGACTTCAATTACATAAAAGGAAATGAATCAAGAAATTGATCAACTCAAAGACTATTACTACTCAATTAATTAATTGGGTAGATTATTTATTTAAACTGATTATTATAATATATAAAAATTTTATTTGATTTCAATATCAAAATACAAGTGAATAAATTAAGTAATTTAAAAAATAAATATTTAAAAACAATAATATTTATTTTATTATAAGAATAAAAAATATAAAAAGTATTATGTATTAATAAATAGCAATATTAAGTGGGTTGTTAAGGTATTTCAAGATATTAATTGAGTCTTTAAATTCTAGGCTATATTCAAGTGCTATTCTTTGAGCTCACCATGATGTAGCCTCACCAATGTAGAACTTACAAAAAAAAGGATGGATATTGGAACATGATTTTATCTCTAGTGGTTAAGCTAACAATTTATTTCCCCAACTATATGGGTGAGAGTGTTCTAGACATGTTGTACCCTATCACTAAGTAACACTTGTCATTAGTTGTATTAGTTGTAATAAGGACAACTTATCTATCAAAATTATGAATGAAGAATAATTAATTTTTACAACTTGAAAGTGTCTCATTCTTTTAAGAGACTTAAAGAAAACTACCATCTATATTGGATCAAAAATCAAGATATTTCATCCCTATAGACCATTTGGAGTTAGATAGCTCTAGGGTAGTTTAATTTCCCTTTTAAATAGGCTACATTCCATATGAATACCATTGGTCAATACCATATATTCTCAATACTATATCATTTTTTATTTTAATTATTATTTTATTTTTTTACAAGATTATTTTTTTAATTGGTAATTTTTTATTTTTTATGTCTATTTTTTTATTGTATTATATCATTGCACCTAGAAATATTATATTAATAATTTCATAATCCATAAACATATAAATAAAAATATTAATATATAACATTGCACCTAGTAATATTATATTAATAATTTGAATATTATAGAAAAATTAATATATATCATTGCACTAGATACTAGTTTGAATATATCATTGCACCTAGAAATATTATATTAATAATTTCATAATTCATAAACATATAAATGTATCAAAATTCACCTATTTTTTTTTAATATTTAATATTTATTTTAAATCATAAATATTAAACTAAAATTCACTAAAAAAAATTTATAATACAATAATATTAATTAAATAATCATATCTTGTAAAATTAATAAGATTTCATTAACAAAAAAAAAGGGTCAATTGAATCAAATTCTATCACCAATTAACAAAGTGAATGCAACATTCATGTAAAGAATTTTTCTTTTCTAATTAGAAATATAGTTTATTTATTTTTATAATTCTTAATAATAATAAAAATCATAGTTTAAATGTTTATTATGGTTTATGTTGTTAATGTTTTGAAGGATTGAGATGTTTTGAGACTCTCATACATAAAGGGCATTGATTGTATCACTTCAAAAATAATTACATTTTATCATAATATACATTGAGTTGATTATCTAATGAACCACAAAGTTGATTAAGTCAATTTCTATTATTAATGGTTCCAATATTATTTAACATTTTTATGTTAAAATTTACTGAAAATTTCAAATTTAATAACCAATAAATCATATATTATTGTAAATTATATATTATTTATAGTTAAATAAATTTAAATAATAGTTTTTTAATCACATATTATTGGTAGTTAAATATATGATATTGTTTAGTTTAAAAAGGTTTTTTTTGGCATATTTTTTGTTAAATAGAGTTAGATTTAAAAAAAACATAAAGTTAGAGTTTCCAAGTTGTGGAATTTAGGTTATTATAAAAGTTTTTGACGATTCTCAAATTCTTTTTAATATTAAAACTCGTGATTGAAATATTTAAAATATAAATTTTTGTAATAAAAAATTGGAGTTGTTTTTTGTAGATTTAAATATTGTTGGAAAATTTTTATTTGTGTTATTTAAAAAAAGTTTTTTTAGATAATATACATGGATTTATTAGTCTAAAGAAACAATGGGGCATTTTGATTGTGCAGAGTTCATCCATGAGACTTGGCAACTAGTCAAAATAATTTCCACATTCCAATAAGAAAGCATACATTAGGGAATAATTTAGAACACCTTATCATATGGACAATTTAGTAACATTAAAATAAGTCATATTATCCCTAGTATGAATTTATTCTTTTTTTTCATCAAAAAGATAGTCAAATAACATATTTTAAAACAAATTTTAGTGAAGACCTTATAATAAAACTAATTAACTATTATCATATTATATGTAGAGTTCAACCAAGCAGATTAGGTAGGTCAAACATAAAGTTAAAGCACAAATTTTGAAGCTAAATTTAGGGAAACATTTACAATAACATTTTTATTACATCCTATCAAATGAATCAAGAAGTTGATCATTTCAAACACCATTATCATAGAACTAATTAATTGATTGGATTCACTATTCATTTAAATGTCTCTAATAAATGTGATATATCAAAAAAAATAGTATTGAAGTGTGAATATCAAAAAAGTCTTTAGACACTTTGAACCTAATATGTTAATAAATTATTAATATGAAATAAATTAAGTACTTAATAATTTATTAACATATTTGTAATTGATTTTTATTTAATTTATTTATTTATTTTTTAACTAAACTATTTCCTGGAAATGATACATCTCCATTATTTATTCATCTATCGATCAGTCTTACTCTCTCTCCACGAACCACATTAGTTAGTTCGAAACTTCATGTGATTAATCCGAAAGTTCTTTTATCTAAATTTTATATTATTGTTGGACAACCAAAAAGTGGTTTAAATCTAGGTAAATTTTTTTTAAGGAATTTGTGTTTGAATAATGTTTGATGGTCAACATGGATTTAGCACTATCAAAAAAACTAAAGGAGACCCGTAACCTTGAAATTTGATACCTATAACCTAGATTTATAAAACTAATTTTATTAAAATCTCTCCCTCAATTTACTAAAATCTTAGTATGATTTTCATAATTTTCAAGGAAAAAAAGCAAGTTGGTTAGACTAAGACCCTTAGTGAAGACTTTATAATTTTCAAGGGGAAAAACGAAAGTTTTTTTATAGCATACATGGATTTATTAGTCTAAATAAACAATGGGGCACTTTGATTATGGAGAGTTCATCCATGAGACTTGGAAACTAGTCAAACTAATTTCCACGTTCCAATAAAAAAACATACATTAGGGAAAAATTTAGAACACCTTATCATATGGACAATTTAGTAACATTAAAATAAGTCATATTATCCCTGGTATGAATTTATTTATTTTTTGCATCAAAAAGATAGTCAAATAACATATTTTAAAGCAAATTTTAGTGAAGACTTTATAATAAAACTAATTAAATATTATCATATTATATGTAGAGTTCAACCAAGCGGATTAGGTAGGTCAAACATAAAGTTGCACAAAATTTGAAGCTAAATTTAAGGAAACAAATTACAATAAAAATTTCTATTACATCCTATCAAATGAATCAAAAAGTTGATCAATTCAAACACCATTATCATAGAACTAATTAATTGATTTGGTTCACTATTCATTTAAATGTCTCTAATAAATGTGATATATAAAAAAAAATAGTATTGAAGTGTGAATATCAAAAAGTCTTTAGACACTTTGAGATAATGGTCAAATATATCATCCCACATGAAATATTATATCAATAATCTAACGATGCATGCACATGTAAGTGTACCAAAATTCACCTAATATATTTTTAAAATATTTACTATTTAATTTAAATAAAAAACTAGGTTAAAAAAATATATATCAAAATAATCTAAACAAAAAAATATTAAAACATTAAATTAATAAGAAACAAAATATTTAAAATTTTATTTAATAGAAATATTAATTAAATATACTTACCTTACATAATTAATATATCAATTTAATTTAAATTATGTATGGTAAATAACATATTGATTACAATAAAATAATATTTTTCTTAATCACATATTAGCTCTAAATAAATATTATCATATCTGTTAGTGTAAATGGGTGATATATTTTCCATGAAAAGATTGAGTTTTCCAACCAATTTTTTGGCTAAATATAGTAATATATATATATATATATATATATATATATATATATATATATATATATATATATATTAAAAGTGAACTCGGAAATTTTCAATGGCACTCAAGTCATTTTTAATGTTAAAATAGTGATTAAAACATTAAACCTTGAAATTAAAAAAAATGTCACATTCCTATATATATATATATATATATATATATATATATATATATATATTACAATACCTTATTATATGGATAATTTAAATTATATTTAAATAAGTCATTATAGCTATGTATGAAATTAAATATGTTTGGGTCAAATCCATAGTCAAACCACATATTTTAAAGTAATATTTAGTAAAACCATTATAATAACAACAATAATTAAATATTATTATATTACAGTTATAGTTTAATAATCACATTACATAAAATAAATAAAAATAATTAAAACTTAATTTAAGGAAACAATTAAAAAAACAATTTGGTTACATCTCATGAATCAAGAAGTTGATAAAGTCTAAGTGAAATACCACGACCCAATTAATAAATTAATTAAGTCCACTATTCATTTAAACTATTATAATTATGATATATCAAATTTTAATACGAAACTGATAAAGGAGTTATCTATGGAGTAGGAATAACTATAGGGACAAACCCAAAAAGTGGTCGGAATCTGTCTCTTTTTTTTAAAAAGAAATTTTTGTATTATTCATAGACAGCTAAAAGTTGTGGGAGTATAGGTAACTTTTTTTAAGGAATTTGTGTTTGAATCATGTTTTATGGTCAACATGGATTCAACACTATTAAAAAAACTAAAGAACACCCAGAACTTTGAAATTTGATACCTATAACTTGAATTTATAAAACTGATTTTATTAAAATCTCTGCTTGAATTTACTAAAATCTTATTACAATTTCAATAATTTTGAAGGAAAAAAAAACAAGTTGTTTAGACTACTACCCTTATAAATAGAAATTGAGCTTGAGATACTTGGCACAACATCATAAAGTAGTTGGAACCTGTTACTCCTTTATCTTGAGTTCCCTGGAACTTCCACAGGACTTTTCTTTTGTTGAAAAAAAATTTAGCCCTGTTGGATAGCGAGATGGAGGAGTTTCCTGAAAATTCCATCAGAAGAAGATCTTGCTTTCCTGGCTAGCTTACTTGAGGAAGAGGAATATGATAAAGCTCTTGGGAGGAAGCTCATTCACCTCCCTCCATGGATCTACCAACCCTTCCACCAGCTGATTCTCTTGCCCCACCAGTAGCTCTTTCAGCGTCTACAAATCCAGTTGTTGCACCCCCGTCCATGGGTGTATTAACCCTTCCGCCAACGGATTCTCCTGCGTCGCCCTCCATGGGTGTATTAACCCTTCCACCAGCGGATTCTCCTAGTGTCAAGGATTTCGAGGGATACCACAATTTCATTTTGGAGGAACAAGCACCACAGCGTGTTCCAGAATCTCAGCTCTCCAATGAATCAGAGATTCAAGAGAAACTTGCCTTCTTGGACTTCTTATTGAACGGAGAAGAGGAAGATGGCATTCACCCAGAGCCGCCCGAAGCCGAGATTCAAGCTATGATTGCCTTCTTAATCCACGAAGAAGGCGAAGATGGCCTTCACTGAGGCCATTATTCCTCATTCCCCGTCAAGGGAGGACAGCTGCGGTTTTTTTCCAGGAACAAGCACCAACTGTTGCCCTCTTCAATGAAGCTTAGTGCAGTTTTTTTCGAAGAACAAGCACCACCGGTTTTTCCAGGATGGCTGCTCTTCAATGAAGCTTAGTGGGCCTTCCTAGATGGAAGAGCACCACTAAGCCTCACTATGTAGTAGTCCAGCCTTTCTCCCCACATAGAGCTCTTTTCGAAATAAGTTTGGTTGTTTTGAATAAAGTTTGTTTGTTATTTCATCAATATATTTCTTTTGGTTGTTATTGCTCATAATTTTTGAGAAGTTTCAAAATGTGAGCACCACTAAGTTCTAAAGATGTAATAGTCCAGCCTTTTTTTCCCCACATAGAGCTCCTTTACTGAAATAAGTTTGGTTGTTTCAATAAAGTTTGGTTTTTATTTCATCATTCTTTGGTTGTTATTGCTCAGAATTTTTTTTGAGAAGTTTCAAAATGTTGTATATATCCCAACCAAATGAGGGTTTCAAAACAAAGCCTGAGTTGAAGTTACTTGTATGTTGTGAATAAGTTTATGTTCATTGAGTGTATGGTATTCTGATTATTTATTAATAACAACAATTTTATTCTACATATTATTTTTTTTAATTGTGTATGGAATTCTAATGAGTTATTAATAACAACAATTTCATTTGCTATACTATTTTTTCAATTTCTGAATGTATGCACATATATGTGGATCAAACTCATCTTGATATTTTCTCTTTTAAAACTTGAAAGGGTTGGATGTAATGGTGAAGATCCGGGTTTTTCACTATTGTGCAAGGTTCAATTCCCATTAGATTCTAACACTAAATCCATGATGACCATTGATATAGAGATTCAATGTATGGTTAGTGACAATAGACACTATATTAAAAAATGATCATGTGACTTTTGCATAAAAGATATAATTAAAATGTATATATAATTAAAATGTTGTTGAGATATGCCAATAAATTTTATTAATGAAAAATACTATTGAACAATGTACATCAACATGTGGTTATGTTTGTTGAAGGTTGATGTTCATAGGAACAATTAGTAGATTTGTGAGTTAAAATAACAATATCAAGAAATTAAAATATTTATTATATTTTATTAACATTAATTATCACAATTTCATAATTTCAGCCAAAAATGGTAAAAATATAGTACTTAGACATGACTTGTATTTATTGTTTAAATATTTAAATTTCTTCTTAATATTAAATAAACAAATAAACTATTTTAGAGTCATTTTAAATATAATTATTATTATACACAATTAATAAATATTTGTAATAGTTTTATATATTAGTTAAGTAAATCAAATTATTTTTTCTTTCATATTAGCTTGGTAACATAAATAAGCTTAAATAATATATTTTAAAATAAATTAGTGAATCAATTAAGATATCTTATATAAATTTAATTGTATACAATCAACCAAGAAATTGTTTAAGTCAAACTCCATGACCAAGAAATTAATGGATTGGTTCACTATTCCATAATATGTTTAGGAAGTTTTTTTTAGTGAGACTTTTTTGGAGTTTCTAGTGCCTTGGAGGAATCCCACAAAAAAAGTTGAGGTGAAATTGGGATTGAGCACCCTAAAAAAAAACCCTTAGGGCACTTCTATTGTGCAAGATTACCCATCAAACTTTTGTTTTCAATGAATTCATGCAAGATTTTAGAGAAGTTAGACTAGAAAAACCCACAAGAAAAGCCTTCAAAAAGTCAAACTAAAGACAACTCACATGTCTAGTTCCATATATATATATATATATATATATATATATATAGATGGAAATATATTTTTTCATTGGAATTCACTAAAATTTAGCGATGCAATTTTAATCAACAATGTGACTTTTTGTTGTTATTTAAAAAATGTTTTTTTAATGTATAAATAGATTTAAAATCTCTAGCTTTCAAAAATTTATGTAATATTTTGATTAAAATTAACCAAACAAGTACGATCATAAAATTCATTTCATATATATATATATATATATATAGTTTAACATCAAAATGAGAGAATACAATTTCTAGATTTTTTTGTTATTTAAAATACATTTTTGAATGTATAAATGGATTCAAGTGAGTGGCCACTAGAATTATGCAGATTAAAGAATTTAAAGTCATTTTATTTTAAATCTCTTTGTGAATTTGATTAAAATTAACTAGAAAAATAGTAGTCAAAAGATTAATTCCTTTAGACTACAGCTCTGTATATATCTATATATATATATATATGGAATGGCGGGTAGGGCTTTTGAAAACAAACACCAAGTTGAAGGGGCGAAGAACATTCACGCCTGCGAAATAGTGGTTGTGTTGATGAGGGAGCTCCCCCTCGATATTTCTTGGTCTCATATAGGCATTGCGGCTCCTCCGCCCTCACCGCGGCTGCGTGCCGTCTCTTTCCTGTATACATCAGCCTACTCACTAGGCCGCTTACCCCTCCACACTCCAGAGTGCCGAATACCAGGTTCTGCATCAGTTGGAAAGTGCCATTTCCCGGGTACAAGGGTTTGAATCAGTACAACAGAAGCAACCCCCTCATGAGGTGCAATACGAATTGTATAGAAGTTGTCATCTTGGGGTGGGATGTGCGATGCTATTTGGGGATTTGACAGTCTCGGGGACTCAATGGGGTTGGCGCCACATAGACTACATCGCATGGGGGCGATACGCAGTATCCTGCATTCTCTTTCTCCTGCGCTTTGGAACATGGACCCCTTCGGACCCTGTCTTTGCAGCCATTGTCGAAGCCCATGTATGTACACACAGCCTGCATTGAAAATGAGGTAAATGATGCATGTTTTCAGCTATTTATTAAACCCCCTGTGGTTCATAGTCTATTAATTTGGGCTCATAAAAATGTTGGGGTCGGAGACCTGAAACTAAATATTAGTCTACATTCTAGTTATCCTTGCCATATTCAATCTCTGATCCACATGGGGACATCACTTCAGGACCACAGCACACTAAAAGATTACACCATCTCTGTGAGTTCCACTATCATCCTCAATCTGAGACAGAGGGGTGGTGTCGCAGAAGAGCTCAGAACTCCTCGAAATGCAAGGGGAACCAATACCTCAAAACCTAACCAACTGAAAGGACCCTCTTATAGTAATATACTTCACCGGAAAAATAAAGATGCTACTCCACCACCAGTAGCTGAAAATGCCCCCAAACCTTATATAGTTGAGCAAACGAATTTCATTCTAGAAGTGAACATAGAAATTCCGTAAATAAACGAACACCTAACTTCATTTGAATCTCAAGTGATAATCTACAGATTTAACGACTTCTAGCCAAAATGAGTGGAACTCTTCCATTGGATTTTCACAAACTAGACTATGGATTGTGAAATCCACCTCGTTCAAAGGGGTTTTTTCATCGTTAAGTTCTCTACCTCGTAATCCAAAGATATCATCTCTAGGGAGGGACCATGGTTTTGGGGATCCACCGGGCTCTTCATCACACCTTGTTTCCGCAGATTTTGATGCAAACACCATGGAAGTGACTAGAATTCTAGTCCGGGTCCGGCTTTACAACTCGCCCCTTCATTTTTGGCATGAAAGTGTATTTTTTTTTGCATTGGAAACATAATTGGGAGATATATCAAAACATACACACAACGCTTAGAGGAGCGAGTCTACACATTTTCCCAAATATGTGGGAAAGTTGATCTCAGCAAAGGGCTACCGAGAATGCATAAAAAATGAAACACAAACAATAGACATTGACACAACATATTGATTTCAAAAATACTGCATTCAGGTGCAAAATATGCAGAAATACTCGTCATTTTAAAAAATCATGTCCAGAAGAAAAAAGAGATAATAGAAAAAAAAAAGTCACAGAAAACTCCCCAAGGGTGCCAATTTACCTCAAACAAACCAGAACAAGAGGCAAAAGAGGAAAAGGATGTCCCCAATCCAGATGAACATCATTAGATAACCACGGAAACAAAGTCAAAAGAAGAGGAGATTGCGGATCCTTTCGACATTACCCCGAGGGTACAGGCTGGAAAAGGACCTTGAGGCACAAGACTTTGGCCTGAACAAAAGACACCACATCGAGACAACTTTAGATTCGAGATAAGGAAATTGGAGCTAACATCGAAGATAATGAGCTCCCCCTTATCTCAACCACACCAACACAAGGTGATTGGCGAAGGTCGAAAAGAGGAAAGGGAGTGAAAACATAATTATTTTTCTCCCCATGTATTATTTTACTTGCAACCTCATAGTTTGTCTTGAATGACATTTACTAGCATGGGTAACATGTAATTTTGTTTTTAATATAAAATTACTAAAATTTTCCTTGGAAAAAAACTAAACTAATATATATATATATATATATATCAATGGTATTATATTTAATAATAAAATGTGAGGACATTTTTACCATTTTCTAAATTTCAATTTTTGTGAGAATGGTTTACCATGAAAGCTATGGTTTGAGGTAGTGGTGGGACATATAATTGTAGTTAGAGAGTTTATATTAATTTTTCCCATGATGTACACACATAATTCTATCAAACCCATCCCAAGTGTTTCTTTTTAAATCTTAAAGGGGTTGGATGTAACGGTGTAGAGTGAGGGGTTTTTCAGTATTGTGTAAGGCTTAACTCCCATGAAATCATAACCATGAAGCCATGATGCACCTTGATGTAGAGGTTCAATATGTGGTTGCATAGTAGAGCTTATATTAAAAATGGTCATGTGACTTCGAACTCATAAGTGGATCAATATATCCCTCCATGTCCTTTAGCATCCCATTATATGTAGAATAGCTTGTGATTGGATGTGTTATGTTTAGGAACTCCTTGTGGAAAGGTCATCCACTTCAGATCTTAAGGGTATAAAAAATCTAAAAATGTTCCAGATTGGTATGGACTAGACGAAGTGCAATCCTCAAGTGATTTTAAATGCTTACATGCTCTTCAATTATGGTTTCTTAACAAGAAACCTAATTTTCCAAGATAAAGAGATACTCTCAAGGATAAAAGTATAAACTTTTATAGATTATTTAGAAATATTTAATATATATTTCATTAATAATTATATATAATTTGTTTTCACATTTTAATTGATAACAATATTTTAATTTTTAATTTTATTTTTACACTAATGATCCAATGACTAAGAAAGAGTAGAATTTTGTATTGACCATGGATGGAGTGAAAAACTTGAGGGGGTTGCCTCATCTTTGAGCATAATCAATACAAACTAAGGATGTCCTTTGAGGAAATATGACATGGGTGGTGAGGGAGTTAAACAACCCTCCTCAACCACTCGGTGGTGAACATTTTAATTCTTGATGTTATAACTAATAATGATAATTTTTTAGACCCATGAGGCATTGAAAAGAGAGTGACAAGTTGTTATGTTAAGGAAATAGATGGTGAAAATGTCACAAACGTAGTGGGAAATAATCCACCATGCTATTGTGTCTGAAGTCCAGTGTGATTGTGAAATAATTTTTGATTCCATAGATGCCCTTGGATGGTAGTTACTCAAACCACAAGTTCTACACACTAGTCATCTCATAACTCACATTACCTAATAAGTAATCAAATAATAATCATAATAATAATAATAATAATTAATTAGATTTTTTAAATTTAAATTTTATTTGAGAGTTTAAACTTATGTGATCCATATCTATATTTCAATAAAAAATATTCTCGAAATCACATCATAATTGTTCATCATGAGGAGAATGATGAACTATAATAAGTAGTTACAAACGTGTGGACTCTTTGAAAGTATGATGTGATTTTTGTTAGTCAACAATAATTTTTTTTCTTTTTATAGATGACTAAGTGCTTATCCTAGATTTCTAGAAACAAAATTCATGAATATTGTGAGTTCTAGAAATCTTATTGCTTTCCTTATCCTTAGGATCAATTTTTCACTATTTCACTACCCTATCACATCGGGGCTAGCCTATCACTCCGAGAAGACCCATCATGGGATCATGCCACTAATTTTCACTATGTTTTCCCCCCTTGACCTAAGTAGCACTCTATTTTGGCTTGCCTATTTCCTCCACTTTCCACCTAGGATCACCAACAAACCTACTCACTCTTGTGTTTCCCTCGCATACATCAAGCATTGATGGTCTCAAAAACTATCTATGTAGGTTCTTTAGATAAATCAAGTACATTGGATTTTGGATCTTAAATACATCAAAATATCAAAAAACTCTGTTTTTTTATACTTCGACGACCCAAAGCCAAGTTCTGCGTCAAAGACAAGCACAAAAGCCTCCCACTAGGTAATCTAGGGTTTCATAGGTTATAGGATTGTTTTGGTATTCTGAAACATTCTTTTTTCTTATTCCCTGATAAGATGAAATCGAAATGGAAATGGAGGTCAACATCTGTTGTTCCAAGACGATCACGTAAAAACCTTCAAAGAAGACCTCTTTAATCAAGCACAAATTCGTAAAGGACAATTTGCCCATCTTGACATTTTCGCGGGAGAATGTTAAGGTGGCCATTAGCAAAAAATTAGGTAAAGTAAGGGGCCCGTCCCTCATTGGAAGGATACCCACAACAAAGAAGAAGAAGCATGTCTAAGTTCAAAGAGAATCAGTGGTTTTTAGGACTAATTGGCTAAACAAAGATTGTCAACCAAGAAGCCAATGCGACCACAAGGGAAAAGGTACAACAACACAACCAAGCATGAATTAAAGATTTGTTGAAACTAGAAATGAAAATGAGAAGCATCCATGATGACAATAGGAAGATAGTTTTAATAGGCTCTTGAAGGTAATTTCTAGGGTTTTCCAAGGTAACCATGCTTCACTGCATCAAATGGAGGAGAATACAAAGAGTATCAGGGTGATAGAGATTAATTCTTCAAGAGCAATCAATTGCCCCTCAAATGGTCAAAGAAAGAAGGCATAGGGTTAAGTTTCAAAATGGAAAACCAAGCTAATCATGAGTTTGTTGTTGAGTAACTAAAGTTTTCAAATTTCAAGAATGACAAAGGAGACAGAATAATTTGTGTCATGGCACCACTAAGCAAAACATAAGTGGCCAAGAGAAGACATAGTGGGACATGACTTACGGTCTTTGTCAAAATAGAGATATCACTATCGAAATCGAGTGAGAGGGGAAGAAATTATATTTTTCGGATCACCCACAAAAAATGATCATTTTTTTTTGTGTTTTAAGTCACCTCCTCGTAAAAAGGAAAAACGAATATCAGTGATAAAGTGACAAGCTAAAACTCAAAACATTAGCAAAAGTGGCTATCTAGTTTTAATTTATTTTTCCAAGGGTATAAAATCATCTCATTTATCACTCAAGCTCATTTGACATTTGCAAAAGAGAGTGAAAGGTTTTCAAAGAGATACTTCAAGATTTCTCACAAACCTTGAGCAGGAAAAACTCTATGCTACGCTCCTGGAAAACCTCATTGCGCGCCTGTCTGCACCTTCATATGAGAATTCAGAAAAGCATTGCGCTTGTGAACGAACACTACGCATTTAATAGCATGCAGACCTGGTAGAAGACCCGTGCACAGAAACACGTTCAGCAGAGGCCCGACTGACCCAAGCGCTAGGGCGCGAGTGGACATCTCATAGCCGACCCGACAACATGCGCAGGCTCCGACTGGACCTGGTGCTACGTGCAGGGACGTTCAGAGCCAACCCGACAACACGTGTAGAGGCCTAACTGGCTCAGGCACTATGCACAGGGATGTTCAGATCCGACTTGACAACCATGCAGAGACGTGACTGCTACGCTCATATGTTACACGTTTAGCCACGAAGCCCTCCGCGCTTATGCAAGCCTCCAAATGCCTCAAAACTATTCAAATTCTCTCTCGGTACCTCGCGAAGGTTTTTATAAGAGTGTATTTAGATGCCTTACCCCCTTTCATACCGTTTAAAAGGCTAAGTTAGAGAGAAAATGTAAAAAACCCTAAAGGAAGAGAAAACCCTAGTCTCCATGCTAACAACACTATTGTCTACAAGGGCACTCTTCCATCTACATGCTAAGGGCACACCGAAACCGTTTTTTCTAAGAAGTTGCCTATCCGCCAAAACAATATCTCCATTTGCAAAATTAGCCTCCATACTACAGCCTTGATGTTACTTTCTCCTCACTATCTCACTTGCCCCCTTCATATCATTTCACAAGCATTTCAGGGTTTTGATTTTCAAGGCAACAAAGAAAAGGAAAATGTCAAGAGAAGGCAAAGAGTAGTGCATACGTGCAGTAATGTTCCCAAATTTTAGCTCCAAGCTAAATGGAACATTACGCTAGAAGTGTCTTTTAGACTATGAATAAATGGGTAGGAAGGCCCATAAGTCTCCTAAGAAGGAATAAAAACACTTCAAGTGTGAAAGGAGACCCTCTTTTCAGCTCAATAAAACACCTCCATGTGTGAACATGGGCTAGTATCATGTTGATTCAATCTAATTTGACCAATTCAACAAAGTCACAGATGTGGAGGAGTAGGAATCAAGGAAGGAATAAATCACAGCTTTGGAGGGAGATGAATATCTTGATGGAAATGACATAATTGGAGTGGGGCCAAGGGCAAGAAAACTCACATTCTATTTAAGGAAGTGGATGGAAGCCATTTTTCCCTATGTTTTAGATTATTATTCTGTCCGTCTTATATTTTTGTCTTCCTCATTGCTTATACAGGTTGCTGTGCTGTTTAGCACCGGTGTTCCCAAGTGGGAATCCCACCTCTTTCCTTGAGGAGCCTCTTGGGAGAGTTTTTTGCATTCATTTCCACATCAAGTTTTCTAGCCAAGCTTCATCTTACTTCACTTCATCTCGCTCAGCAGTGTCATCGTGTTGCATGTCGGTAGGGAAACAAGAAAGGGAGGGGATTGGAATCCCACTTTCTCGAGCTAGTTTTTTATTGGAGGGAGGTTTCCTTCCTTGGGAGATCTGTTTGGAGATATCTTGATGCTAATTTCATATATGCATCAGTGCCACACATTTCCCAACATTCCTAGCACCGTTTCTACCATGTGGAATGCATTATTTTTTGGAGGCATCTTCAGTGATGATCTAGTGGCTTTCTACAATGTTTCCTCGTGATTGAGAGGTTCATCCTTTCATGGAGGAAGCTCTTGAGGGATCTACATCAGATATGATATCTTTTCAGCCTTATACACTCTCATTCTTCGTGTTGCAATGATTATTCCATAATTTTCTCAAAGATCACATTTGTATTCGTAGTGTATGACAAGAAACCCCTTTCCCAGGTTTTCTTCGTAATTGTAATAAGGAGACTAGATCTCAGCTTTTGAGCATGATTGTATAATATATGAGACATATCTATTTTTTCCTCCCACTTATGATTTTAAACCCTCATAAGACTACTGCAAGCCTCCTTTGTGCATTATTTCTGAGAGCAGTGTGTTTGGGGTTTTAGTGATTTTCAGCCTACACTAGGTGTGGGAGGTCCGTTTACCTAACCTAGTTTCCTTTTTGTTTCCAATCTCCTTTTGGGATTTAGATGCTAGATGGATATATATAATGGATCTAAGTGATGATTTAAATTTTATGGCATATATTTCTAGAAATGCGTTTTTCCGTGAATGCATTACTGAGAAGTCCATTTTTAGAATATTTTAAGATATTGGACCATCACTAGCTATTTTCCATATTTTGGGATATTATACAGTGGCATCAAAGCTTCAATATTGGCTCAGCCTCGTGGATCTCGTAGCCATTATACTATAAGAATAAGGATATATGGACAAAAAGGAGGAAATGCTTACAAAGCTTCTTCCAAGATCGATATAGAGCTTTCAAGAAGATTTGAAGGAAATAAGAAACGGAGATGGAATCTCTCGAAGAGTTTGGATCTAGAGCTAGATCTAGATTTTCACATGGTGAGTGTGAGCATGCAACTACAATCCATGATGCACAAGCGCAGTCAGATTCACCCAGATCTATCATGAGATGGATGAAATGCATGGAGAATGCCTAAAGAGGAAAACTCTTAGTGATTTGTTGCAGGAGTATGAATCTCAAATCGAGACGTTTAGAGATCATACCACTTCCAAGAGTTTTGCAAGATCCAGTGAAGAGGAGAAAGCACCAAAACATTGATAGATTCTTTCTATCTACCTTTGATGGTTCACTAACATGTCCAACTGTGGCTTGGGTGGAAGAGACTAGACACCTTTTTGCAGCAGAAAGATCAAATTTCTTTGAAAGTGAAAGCCATCGAATCAAGCATTGAATTTCGCAGGTAAGGCCTATGCATGGTGGATTTTTGAATCTTGTTCTTTAAAAAATGCAAATACTTCCTCTTATGCAAGATTCATTAAAACATTGGTGGGAAGGTTTGATGGGAAAGTTCCTAAGACACATGTATTGGAGCAAGAAAAACTTGAAAGGACAAAAACCTCGTATGTGATGGAGGAAGCTATAAACTTCACTCCACTTTCGTAAAACCATGGGAGAAGCTCGACACCTTACATCATACATTTTTAGAGGCAAGACCTCTATCTCCTATTCATAAACAAGAGGGCATGTGGGATCTCTTTTTTCACAAGATAATCCAATTATTGTAGGGTTTCCCTATACACATTGATGAAGATGAGGGAAACACTACTTCCACATCTGCGAGACACATCTAGTACCTCGTGCAGAGGAAGGAGGAGCACATGCTCCAACAGGAGGGCTCTTGTATCCTTGCAAGATGTTCCCTAGGATCTCATACATGGAGTGTCAAAGCACAATGAGTGAGCAAGGATGATTGTGAAGCATTGCAAATGGAAGGAGAAGGTAGGAAGGAAGGAAGCATCACTCGATGAGAGGCACACACCCTTATCTATTTCAGATTGAGCTAATGCAAAGGGAAGAGCACTATTCTACACTGTGAAGGCAAGGGCAAGGTTTCCAACCATATGTACAAACTACTCTTGACATTGAAGTCTCACTACATGGAGGCATTCCACCTGGGAGGCCACCGCATCTAGAATTGATGAAAGACATCCCTGCTCTTTGGATTCACCACTCTTGGATTTTGGAGAGGTCAAGAAAGTTTGGAGGAAAAATTCTGGCATGGGGATGTCAAGGATAGTACAAATGAAGCATGAGGAGAGCTTCACATGCCGCATCACCACGTCGCTGCCTCTTGGAGGATTGCTGATCCATATTGGAGGTCTCTAACTCTCGTGGAGCACTCCAAGGATCTTGGTGCTTGCATGGTTCTTGATGACCCATATGGATATGATAGATACATGGTGGATGGTATGGTCATCTATTCTCATGGTAGAGTCTTCTTGACTAGAGCTTCTAAGCTCAAGGAGAAGCCGCTACATGTAGCACATGAGGATCTTCTTTTCCATGCATTATGATGCATATCTTTCTTTGACAGAGGAGTTCACTTGGGAGGGCATCCAGACATGACACATGCGAAAGATATGGAGAGATGCATATCCCCGAATGGTGATAGAGAGGTGTCACGTCCACTTCCCTACTCATCAGTGAGGAAAAGACTCCAGCTGGAGCCATTTCACCAAGATCTCAAGTACATGATGGAGGAGGCATAATTTCACATTTTGTATTGTACTATTTTCCTTGTTTGGAGTTAAAAAGATGATGTATTAAGAAGAATTATCCATTCTTTTCATATTGTATGATGTACTTGTAACTACTAGTCACTGATTTTGGCTACCTTATTGGTGGTTTGTGGGGAAAGCCACATAATCCTTGGTGTGCACCATTGACACCAAATTGTATATTCATGATTCCATCTTATGGGATGATTGTGGTAGCAAAGAAGTGGTTGGGTAGAACTTTGTTATTTTTTCTGTTTGATGCGGTGAAAAGGATGCACTCGCAGCCGGTTCCCTTGGTGGAACTATGGACCACTCTCCTCTGTATGGATAGCTCTTATTTCATTTTGCTTCCATTTACTGCTGATATTTTTATATTCATGAGAAGCATTGCTTGGAGAGTGTTGAACGTATTAGAGATGCCCATTGGGAGCATGATTCTCCCCACTTTACATGTTGTACATTTCAAGGGAAACCATGGGAAAACCATGATTGCCACATCACAATTCTTCCCTTCTTGTTGGAGGATCCACTTGAAGAACTTGAGGAGGCACTTCATGGCTGCATTGTTTGATGGGGGAACTTGGGCCATTCTTGGAGGCCATGTTATTTCAGCCCAAGGATAGAAATAGCCCCATGTAGAGAAACCATTTGGATGGAAGAACCCAATCTCTCCATGTGGCCCCAATACATTGTATAAACCTGGGGTTGATGATTCTTTTGATGAGCTACCTAGGATGGATCATTTCATTTGGATGATAGCATGGGTGAGGGAGTCACTCATTGGGAATGAGATTCCGCATGTTTGTCATCACTCCTAATTTGAGGAGGCCATGGGATAGCAAGCAGGTTTCCATTCACACATTCCACCTTTGATTGATGTGGGCCATTTGGTTTTTCATACGTGGGAGGAAACATTGGATGGAAATTTTATTACAGATTATCTTGATGCAGTGATCAAGGCCTTTGATGGGAGGCCACAAGAGGATGAGGGGAGAGATTTTTCTCTCCCTATACATTTTCTTAAGGAAAATCAAAGGTTTTGTAGTGGAGGACTGTAATGTTCCCAAAGTTTAGCTTCAAGCTAAATCGAACATTAGAGTTAGCAGTGTCTTTTAGCCAGTGTATAAATGGGTAGGAAGGCCCATAAGTCTCCTAAGAAGGAATAAAAACACTTCAAGTGTGAAAGGACACCCTATTTTCAGCTCAATAAAACACCTCCATGTGTGAACAGGGCTAATATCATGTTGATTCAGTCTACTTTTACCAAGTCAACAGCGTAGATGTGGAGGAGTAGGAATCAAGGAAGGAATAATAAAGTTTTGGAGGGAGATGAATCTCTTGATGGAAATGACCTAATTGAGTGCGGCCAAGGGCAAGAAAAATCACATTATATTTAAGGAATAGGATGGCAACCATTGTTCCTTATGTTTTATATTATTTTTTGGTCTACTTAGACTTTTTCTTCCTCTTGTTGTTTAGCAGGGTTGCTGTGTTGTTTAGCACTGGGTGTTCCCGAGCGGGAATCCCACCTCTTTCCTTGAGGAGCCTCTTGGGAGAGTTTTGAATGCATTTCCACATTATGTTTTCAGGCCAAGCTTCAACTTACCTCATCAGTGCAGTTTTGCAGGTCATTATGTTGTTTTGCAGGGTGCAGCAGTGGAGGGGATTGGAATCCCACTTTCTGAGCGACTTTTTCATTGGAGGGAGGTTTCCTTCCTTTGGGAGATTTTTTTGGAGAGATATTGAGCTCATTTAAGATCTGTGGCATCATGCCACACATTTTCCAACATTCCTAGCGCTGTTCCAGCTAGGGAATGTGTTATTTTTGGAGGCAGCTTTAGTGGATGATCTAGTGGCTTCTTTGCACTGTTTCCTTGTGATTGACAGGTTCATCCTTTCATGGGAGGAAGCCTTTTAGGGATATACATCAGATATGATATCTTTCAGCCTTATAAACTCTCATTCTTCAGTGTTTCAGTGATTATTTAGTAATTTTCTGAAGATCACATTTGTATTCAGAGTGTATGACAAGAAACCCTTTCCGGGTTTTCTTGTAATTATAATAAGGAGACTAGATCTCAGTTTTTGAGCATGATTGTCTAATATATGAGTAGATATATTTGTCCTCCTAATTTCTAAGTTGAAACCTTCATAAGACTGTGCAGTCTCCTTTTTGCATTATTTCTGAGTAGCAGTGTTTGGGGTTTAGTGATTTTCAGCTACACCAGGTGTGGGAGGTCTGTTTACCTCACCTAGTTTCCTTTGTTTCTGATATCCTCTTGGATTTATATGATATATGGATATATCTATTATATCCAAGTGATTATTTAAATTTTATGGCATATATTTCTGGAAATGCGTTTTTCTGTGAATGCATTAATGAGCAGTCCATTTTTGGAATATTTTAAGATATTACCATCACTGCTTATTTTCCCTATTTTCAGATATTACATGGTGAGGGAGACCAAGGGCCTAGAAGATAGCAGAAAAAGGGTGGAAGGGTAAATATATTTGAGCCACTGAATACCAAAGAATTGATGGCCTCTCCCATGACAGTTGCATATTTCCAAGAGGTGGGTTGTTTTGACTAGGGCGAAGCTGCTACATTTTCCCTATTATATTTATATAAGTATTGATAATATGTCATACATTTTGAAAAAGAGACCTCTTTCACAACAAATGAAAAGTATTTTTCACCATTCTCTTATCAATATGATTGTGTTGCATCAATTAGAGCAACAGGGTATCCCATGGGAAGTGTTCATCAGCCATGAAGTTTTCACAAACCTACAACCTCCTCATTAGCCAAATCTACCCTCATTGTCTCATCCACCTCCCTCCACTCCTCCATCACCCCCCACTGACCACGACTCTTCGTCCACACGTGAATCTTCTCCCCAAGATAACCTCCCTACCTCACCTTCTCCTCAAACATAAAATCAAGAAGAGACAGATGATGAAGAGGAAGAAAATGATGATGAGGAATAAGATACAAATTATGAAGAGGAAGAAAATGATGGTGAGGAATAAGAGACAAACTATTAAGAGGAAGAAAATGATGATGAGGAATAAGAGACAAATGATGAAGAGGAAGTAAATGAGGAAGAAGAAACAGAAAATGAAGAAGAGGCATAGAATGATGAAGAGGAGGATAATGATGAAGATAAAGAGATAGAGGCAAATTATGAAGACAAAGGTAGTGAGAAAAACATTAAGGAAGATGTAGATGATGAGAAAGAGAAGGAAGAAGGTAATGAACATGGAAGCTATGAAAAGGACAGTGACAAAGAGGCCAGCAATGAAGAAGAGGGTGAAAATGCAGAAGATATGGAAAATGATGACAATGATAAAGGTGATAACAATGAGGAAAGTGCAAAAGATAAAGAGGCCAGCATGGATAAAAATGAAAATAGTGAGGATATTACAGAGGGCAGTAAAGAGGTTGAGGAAAATGAAGACGAAAATGCACAAAATAGTAATGAAGAAACTGATAAAAACACCTCTAATAGTGACCAAACAGAAAAATTATAATGGCCATGATAATGTTGCAAACACAAACGACAGTGATGAAGAAGAAACCATAATGACTCATAGCCCTAATGATGAAGACAATAGTGACATTATGGACCAAAAAAGAAGTGAATAGGTTGATGACAGTGGTGAATATAATGACAGTAATGTTAGCATGAAATAAGATGAAGGTAAGTCTCAAGAGGACATCCAATAACACAGTGCAAAAGACATGAATATAGATATCATTGATGTAAAGAAAGGAAGTCTTGAAATCAACCATAATGAGGGCATTCTAGTAGACAAATTTGGGTTTTTTCTTCTCACATATCAAAAGGGGTCAAGGCTTGTGTTTCCTACCTCCAAAAGGAAAGGGACCATGCCATCCACCTCAACTCAACCACTAGACAAAGGGAAACAAAAGGTAAGGGAAGAAGAAGAAGATCACAAGGTTGAGAGGGACTTCGAAATCATTCAAGTGGATAGTTATGAGGAGAATGAAGCTTAGTGTAGTTTTTTCGAAGAACAAGCACCACCGGTTTTTCCAAGATGGTCACTCTTCAATGAAGCTTAGTGGGCCTTCCTAGATTGAAGAGAACCACTAAGCTCACTATGTAGTAGTCCAACCTTTCTCCCACATAGAGCTCTTTTCGAAATAAGTTTGGTTGTTTTGAATAAAGTTTGTTTGTTATTTCATCAATATATTTTCTTTGGTTGTTATTGCTCATAATTTTTTTGAGAAGTTTCAAAATGTGAGCACCACTAAGTTCAAGATGTAATAGTCCAGTGTTTTTCCCACATAAAGCTTCTTATGAATTAAGTTTGGTTGTTTCAATAAAGTTTGGTTTTTATTTCATCAATCTTTTTTCTTTGGTTGTTATTGCTCGAAATTTTTTTTGAGAAGTTTCAAAATGTTGTATATATCCCAACCAAATTAGGGTTTCAAAACAAAGTCTGAGTTGAAGTTACTTGTATGTTGTGAATAAGTTTATGTTCATTCGGTGTACGGTATTCTGATTATTTATTAATAACAACAATTTTATTCTACATATTATTTTTTTTAATTGTGTATGGAATTATAATGAGTTATTAATAACAACAATTTCATTTGCTATATTATTTTTTCAATTTCTAAATGTATGCACATATGTGGATCAAACTCATCTTGATATTTTCTCTTTTAAAACTTGAAGGGGTTTGATATAATGGTGAAGATCCAGGAACTTTTCACTATTGTGCAAGGTTCAATTCCCATTAGATTCTAACACTAAATCCATGATGACCATTGATGTAGAGATTCAATGTATGGTTAGGACAATAGAAATTATATTAAAAATGATCATGTGACCTTTGCATAGAAGATATCATTGAAATGTATATATAATTAAAATGTTGTTGAGATATGTTGATAAATTTTATTAATGAAAAATACTATTGAACAATGTACATCAACATGTGGTTATGTTTGTTGAAAGTTGATGTTTATAGGAACAATTAGTAGATTTGAGAGTTAAAATAAAAATATTAGGAAATAAAAATATCTATTATATTTTATTAACATTGATTATCACAATTCCATAATTTCAGCCAAAAATGATAAAAATATAATACTTAGACATGACTTGTATTTATTGTTTAAACATCTATATTTTTCCACTTAAAAATATGGTTTATTTATACTTATAATTATGAATTAAGTTTTATTGTTTAAATATTTAAATTTGTTCTTAATATTAAATAAATAAATGAACTATTTTAAAGTTATTTTAAATACAATTATTATTATACACAATTAATAAATATTTGTAATAGTTTTATATATTAGTTAAGTAAATCAAATTATTTTTTCTTTCATATTAACTTGGTAACATAAATAAGCTTAAATAATATATTTTAAAATAAATTAGTGAATCAATTACCACATCTTATATAAACTTAATTGTATGCAATCAACCAAGAAATTGTTTAAGTCAAACTCCATGACCAAGAAATTAATGGATTGGTTCACCATTCCATAACATGTTTAGGAAGTTGTTTTTAGTGAGACTTTTTGGAGATTCTACTGCAGTGTAGGAATCGTACAAAAAAAGTTGAGGTGAAATTGGGATTGAGCACCTTAAAAAAACCCTTAGGGCACTTCTATTGTGCAAGATTACCCATCAAAATTTTGTTTTCCAGGATTTTAGAGAAGTTAGACTAGAAAAACCCAGAAGAAAAGCCTTCAAAAAGTCAAAATAAAGACAACTCACACGTCTAGTTCCATATCCATATATATATATATAGTTAAGTTATAGATGGAAATATATTTTTTCATTGGAATTCACTAAAATTTAGCGATGCAATTTTAATCAACAATGTGACTTTTGTTGTTGTTTAAAAAATGTTTTTTTAATGTATAAATAGATTTAAAAACTCTAGCTTTTAAAAATTTATGTAATATTTTGATTAAAATTAACCAAACAAGTACCATCATAAGATTCATTTCATATATATATACTTAGTCTAACATAAAAATGAGAGAATACAATTTCAAGATTTTTTTGTTAATTAAAATACATTTTTGAATGTATAAATGGATTCAAGGGAGTGGCCAGTAGAATTATGCAATTTAAATAATTTAAAGTCATTTTATTTTAAATCTCTTTTTGATTTTGATTAAAATTAACCAAAAAAATGGTAGTCAAAAAATTCATTCCTTTAGACTATAGGTGTGTGTGTGTGTGTGTGTCTATATGGAATTAAGTTGTGCCAAAAAATTTATTTCTTTAGACTACATGTGTGTGTGCGTGTGTGTGTATATATATATGGAATTAAGTTGTGCCGCAAAAAGAAAAAAAAATGGCGGGTAGGGCTTTTGACAACAAACACCAAGGCGAAGGGGCAAAGCACATTCACGCTCATATGGGCATTGCGGCTCCTCGGCCCTCACCGCAGTTGCTTGCCATCTCTTTCTTGTATACATGAGCCTACGCACTAGGCCGCTTACCCCTCCACACTCCAGAGTGCCGAGTATCAGGTTCTACATCAGTTGGAACGTGCCATTTCCCAGGTATAAGGGTTTGAATCGGTACAACAGAAGCAACCCTCTCATGAGGTGCAATATGAGTTGTATAGACGTTGTCATCTTGGGGTTGTCGTCTTAGGGTGGGATGTGCGATGCTATTTTGGGATTCGACGCTCTCAGGGACTCAATGGGGTTTTCACCCCATAGACTACATCGCATGGTGGCGATACACAGTATCCTACATCCTCTTTCTCCTATGCTTTGGAACATGGCCCCCTTCGAACCCTATCTTTGCAGCCATTGCTGAAGCCCATGGATGTACGCACAACCTACATTGAAAATGAGGTAAGTTATGCATCTTTTCAGCTATTTATTAAACCCCCTTGTGGCTCATAGTTTATTAATTTGGGCTCATGAAAATGTTGAGGTCGGAGACCTGAAACTAAATATCAGCATACATTCTAGTTATCCTTGCCATATTCAATCTCTGATCCACAGGGGGACATCCCTTCAGGACTACTGCAAACTAAAATATTACACCATCTCTGCTAGTTCCACTATCATCCTCAATCTGAGACAGAGGGGTGGTGCTGCAGAAGAGCTCAGAACTCCTCGAAATGCAAGGGGAACCAATACCTCAAAACCTAACCAACTGAAAGGACCCTCTTATAGTAATATGCTTCAGGGGAAAAATAAAGATGCTACTCCACCACCACCAGCTAAAAATGTCCCCAAACTTTATATAGTTGAGAAAACAAATTTCATTCTAGAAGTGAACATAGAAATTCTAGAAATAAAAGAACACTGAACTTCATTTGAATCTTAAGTGATAATCTACATATTTAACACCCTCTTGCCAAAATGAGTGGAACTCTTCCATTGGGTTTTCACAAACTAGACTATGGATTGTGAAATCCACCTTTATTCAAAGGGGTTTCTCATCGTTAAGTTCTCTACCTCGGAATCCAAATATATCATCCGTAGGGAGGGACCATGGTTTTTGGGATCCACTGGGCTCTTCATCACACCTTGATTCCCATATTTTGATGTAAACACCATGGAAGTGACTATAATTCCAGTCTGGGTCTGGCTTTACAACCTGCCCCTTCATTTTTGGCATGAAAGTGTATTTTTTTGCATTGGAAACATACTTGGGAGATATATCAAAATATACACACAACACTTGGAGGAGCGAGTCTACACGTTTTCCTGAATATGTGTGGAAGTTGACCTTAGTAAAGGGCTACCAGAATGCATACAAATTAAACACAAACAACAGACATGGACACAACATATTGATTTCAAAAATACTGCATTCAGGTGCCGAATATGCAGAAATACTCATCATTTTAAAAAATCATGTCCGGAATAAAAAAACGATAATAGAAAAAAAATCATGGAAAACTCCCAAAGGGTGCCAATTTACCTCAGACGAACTAGAACATGAGGCAAAAGAGGAAGAGGATGTCCCCAATCCAAATGAACATCATCAGACAACCACCGAAACAGAGTCAAAAGAAGAGGAGATGTAAGATACTTTCGACATTAACCCTAGGGTACAGTTGGAAAAGGACCTTGAGGCACCAGACTTGCCCGAGAACAAAAGACACCACATCTCAGACAATTTAGATTCAGAAAAGGAAAATGGAGCTAAAACGGAATATAATGAGCTCGACCTTATCTCAACCACACCAACACAAGGTGCTTCGCAGAAGGTCGAAAAGAGGAAAGGGAGGAAAACATAATTATTTTTCTCCCCATTTATTATTTTACTTGCAGTCTCATAGTTTGTCTTGAATGACATTTACTAGCATAGGTAACATGTAATTTTGTTTTAGTATAAAATTACGAAATTTTCCTTGGAAAAATAAACTAATATATATATATATATATATATATATATATATATATATATATACATATATATTATTTTTTCAATGGTATTAGATTTAATAATAAAATGTGAGGACATTTTGACCATTTTGTAAATTTCAATTTTGTCCTTTCGACATTAACCCTAGGGTACAGTTGGAAAAGGACCTTGAGGCACCAGACTTGGCCTAGAACAAAAGACACCACATCTCAGACAATTTAGATTCAGATAAGGAAAATGGAGCTAAAACGGAATATAATGAGCTCGACCTTATCTCAACCACACCAACACAAGGTGCTTGGTAGAAGGTTGAAAAGAGGAAAGGGAGGAAAACATAATTATTTTTCTCCCCATTTATTATTTTCCTTGCAGTCTCATAGTTTGTCTTGAATGACATTTACTAGCACAGGTAACATGTAATTTTGTTTTATTATAAAATATCAAAATTTTACTTGGAAAAATAAACTAATATATATATATATATATACACACACACATATACATATACATATATATATATATATATATATATATATATATATTATTTTTTCAATGGTATTATATTTAATAATAAAATGTGAGGACATTTTTACCATTTTGTAAATTTCAATTTTGTGAGAATGGTTTACCATGAAAGCTATGGTTTGAGGTAGTGGTGGGACATATAGTTGTAATTAGAGAGTTTATGTTAATTTTCCCATGATGTACACACATAATTCTATCAAACCCATCCCAAGTGTTTCTTTCTAAATCTTAAAGGGGTTGGATGTAATGGTGTAGAGTGAAGGGATTTTCACTATTGTGTAAGGCATAATTCCCATGAAATCGTAACGGTGAAGCCATGATGCACCTTGATGTAGAGGTTCAATATGTGGTTACAACGATAGAGCTTATATTAAAAATGGTCATGTGACTTATGAACTCATAAGTGGATTAATATATCCCTCCATGTCCTTTAGCATCCCATTATATGTAGAACAGGTTGTGATTGGATGTGTTATGTTTGGGAACTCCTTGTGGAAAGGTCATCCACTTGAAATATTAAGGGTATAAAAAATCCAAAAATGTTCTAGATTGGTATGGACTAGACAAAGTGCAATCCTCAAGTGATTTTAAATGCTTACATGCTCTTCAATTATGGTTTCTTAACAAGAAACCTAATTTTCCAAGATAAAGAGATACTCTCAAGGATTAAAGTATAAACTTTTATAAATTATTGAGAAATATTTAATATATATTTCATTAATAATTATATATAATTTGTTTCCACATTTTAATTGATAATAATATTTTAATTTTTAATTTTATTTTTACACTAATGATCCAATGACTAAGAAAGAGTAGAATTTTGTATTGACCATGGATGGAGTGAAAATTTGAGGGGGTTGCCTCATCTTTGAGCATAATCAATACAAACTAAGGATGTCCTTTGAGGAAATATGATATGGGTGGTGAGGGAGTTAACAACCCTCCTCAACCACTTGGTGGTGAACATTTTAATTCTTAATGTTATAAATAATAATGATAATTTATTAGGCCCATGAGGCATTGAAAAGAGAGTGACAAGTTGTTATGTTAAGGAAATAGATGGTGAAAATGTCACAAACATCGTGGGAAATAATCCACCATTCTATTGTATCTGAAGTCCGGTGTGATTCTGAAATAATTTTGATACCATAGATGCCCTTGGATAGTGGTTACTCAAACCACAAGTTCTACATACTAGTCATCTCATAATTCACATTACCTAATAATTAATCAAATAATAATAATAATAATTGATTATATTTTTAAATTTAAATTTTTTTGAGATTTTAAACTTATGTGATCCATATCTATTTTTCAATCAAAAATATTCCTGAAATCACATCATAATTTCTCATCATGAGGAGAATGATGAACTATAATAAGTAGTTCGAAACGTGTGGACTCTTTAAAATTATGATGTGATTTCTGTTAGTCAACAATATTTTTTGCCTTTTTATAGATGACTAAGTGCTTATTCTAGATTTCTAGAAACAAAATTCATGAATATTGTGAGTTCTAGAAATCTTACTGCATTCCTTATCCTTAGGATCAATTTTTCACAATTTTAATGTCCTATCATATCAGGGCCAGCCTATCACTCCGAGAAGACCCATCATGGGCTCATGCCACTATGTTTCACTATGTTTCCCCACCCTGACCTTAGCACTCTGTTTTGGCCTGCCTATTTCCTCCACTTTCCACCTAGGATCACCAAAAAACCTACTCACTCTTGTGTTTCCTGGATACATCAAGGATTGATGGTCTCAAAAATATCTCTGTTGGCTCTTTAGATAAATCAGGTAAATTGGATTTTGGATCTTAAATACATCAAAATATCAAAAAATCTGTTTTTTATACTTGAGGACCCAAAGCCAAGTTTTTAGTCAAAGACAAGCCCAAAAGCCTCCCACTAGGTCATCTATGGTTTCATAGGTTATAGGATTGTTTTGGTATTCTGAAACACTATTTTTCTTATGCCAAGAAGATGAAATAAAATGGAAAGGTAGGTCGTCATCTGTTGTTCCAAGACAGATCACGAAAACCTTCAAAGAATACCTCTTTAATCAAGCACAAATTCTGCAAAGGACAGTTTCTCATCTTGACATTTCTGCAGGAATGTTAAGGTGGCCATTAGTAGAAAATTAGGTAAAGTAAGGGGCCTGTCCCTCATTGGAAGGATACCCACAACAAAGAAGAAGAAGCATGCCTAATTTCAAAGAGAATCAGGGTTTTTAGGACTAATTTTCTAAACAGTATTGTCAACCAAGAAGCCAATGCAGAAAACCACAAGGGAAGTGGTATAGCAGCACAACCAAGCATGAATTAAAGATTTGTTGAAACTAGAAATGAAAATGAGACGCATCCATGATGACAACAGGAAGATAGTTTTAATAGGCTCTTGAAGGTAATTTCTATGGTTTTCCAAGGTAACCATGCTTCATTGCATCAAAGGGAGGAGAATGCAAAGAGTATCAGTGTGATAGAGATTAAGTCTTCAGGAGCAGTCAATTGCCCTCAAATGGTCAAAGAAAGAACGCATAGGGTCAAGTTTCAAAACGAAAAACCAAGCTAATCATGAGTTTGTTGTTGAGTAACTAAAGTTTTCAAATTACAAGAATGACAAAGGAGACAAAAATAATTTTTGTCATGGCATCTACAGCAAAACAGAAGTGGCCAAGAGAAGACATAGTGGACATGACTTACAGTCTTTGCCAAAATAGAGATATCACTGTCGAAATCGCTGAGAGGGGAAGAAATTACATTTTCAGGTCACCCAAAAAAAATATCATTTTTTTGTGTGTTTTAAGTCACGTCATGCAAAAGGAAAAAGGAATATCAGTGATAAAGTGACAAGATAAAACTCAAAACATTAGCAAAATTGGGTATCTATTTTTAATTTATTTTTCCAAGGGTATAAAAGCATCTCATTAATCACTCAAGCTAATTTTTCATTTGCAAAAGAGAGTGAAAGGTTTTCAAAGAGATATTTCAGGATTTCTCACGAACATTGAGCAGGAAAAACTCTGTGCTACGCTCGTGGAAAACCTCATTGCGCCCTTGTCTGCACCTTCCTATGAAAATTCAACAAAGCATTGTGCTTTTGAAAAAACACTACGCATTTAACAGTGTGCAAACCTGGCAGAAGACCCATGCACAGAAACGCATTTAGTAGAGGCCCGAATGGCCCAGACGCTACGCGCGGGGACGTTCCGAGCCGACCCAACAGCACGTGCAGAGGCCCAACTGGACTGGGTGCTATGCTCAGGGACGTTCAGAGCCAAACTGATAGCACGTGAAGAGGCCTAAATGGCTTGGTTGCTACGTACAGAGATGTTCAGATCCGACCCGACAACCATGCAAAGAGGCGACTACTACACTCATGTGTTATGCGTTTAGCCACGAAGCCCTCCACGCCTATGAAAGCCTCCAAATTCCTCAAAAGTATTCAAATTATCTACTTGGTACCTCATGAAGGTTTTTATAAGAGGTATTTAGATGCCTTTCCCCCTTTCATACTATTTAAAAGGTGAAGTTAGAGAGAAATGTAAAAAAAACCTAAAGGAAGAGAAAAACCTAGTCTGCATGCTAACAACACGGTTGTTTAAAGGGAACTCACCCATCTACATGCTAAAGTCACACTGAGACTATTTTGCTAATAATTTTCTCATCTGCCAAAACAATATCTCCATTTGCAAAATTAGCCTCCACACTGCCAAGCCTTAACATTAATTTCTCCTCACTATCTCACTTGCCCCCTTCATATCATTTCACAAGAATTTCAGGGTTTCAATTTTCAAGGCAACAGTAAAAGGAAAAATGTCAAGAGAAGGCAGTAGTGGTAGTGGTGTGTAATGCTCCCAAATTTTAGCTTCAAGCTAAATGGAACATTAGAGTTAGTAGTGTCTTTTAGCCGGTGAATAAATGGGTAGGAAGGCCCATAAGTCTCCTAAGAAGGAATAAAAACACTTCAAGTGTGAAAGGAGACCCTCTTTGCAGCTCAATAAAAAACCTCCATGTGTGAACAGGGCTAATATCATTTTGATTCAGTCTACTTTGACCAATTCAACAACGCAGATGTGGAGGAGTAGGAATCAAGGAAGGAATAACGCAATTTTGGAGGGAGATGAATCTCTTGATGGAAATTACCTAATTGAGTGGGGCCAAGGGCAAGCAAAATCACATTGTATTTAAGGAAGAGGATGGAAACCATTTTTCCTTATGTTTTAGATTATTATTTTGGTCTGCTTAGAATTTTGCTTCCTCTTGCTTTTTACTAGGGTTGTTGTGTTGTTTAGCATTGGGTGTTCCTGAGCGGGAATCCCACCTCTTTCCTTGAGGCGCCTCTTGGGAGAGTTTTTGATTGATTCCACATTAGGTTTTTAGGCCAAGCTTCAGCTTACTTCATCAGTGCAGTTTCTGCAAGTCATTGTGTTGTGTTGCAGGGTGCAGCAGTGGAGGGGACTGGAATCCCACTTTCTGAGCTAGTTTTTCATTGGAGGGAGGTTTCCTTCCCTTGGGAGATATTTTTGGAGAGATATTGAGCTTATTTCAAATCTGTGGTATCAGGCCACGCATTTCCCAACATTCCTAGCATTGTTCCAGCTAGGGAATGCATTATTTTTGGAGGCATCTTCAGTGGATGATCTAGTGGCTTCTTTGCAATGTTTCCTCATGATTGAGAGTTTCATCCTTTCATGGGAGGAAGCCTTTGAGGGATCTACATAAGATATGATATATTTCGGCCTTCTACACTGTCATTCTTCAGTTCTGCAGTGATTATTGAGTAATTTTCTGAAGATCACATTTGTATTCAAAATGGATGACAACAAACCCTTTCCGGGTTTTCTTGTAATTGTAATAAGGAGACTAGATCTCAGTTTTTTAGCATGATTGTCTAATATATGAGAAAATATATTTTTCCTCCTAATTTCTAAGTTGAAACCCTCGTAATACTGTGTAGTCTCCTTTTTGCATTATTTCTGAGTAGCATTATTTGGGGTTTTAGTGATTTTCAGCTACACTAGATGTGGGAGGTTTGTTTACCTCACCTAGTTTCCTTTGCTTTTGATCTCCTCTTGGATTTAGATGCTAGATGGATATATATAATGGATCCAAGTGATGATTTACATTTTTATGGCATATATTTCTGGAAATGCGTTTTTTTGTGAATGAATTCCTGAGCAGTCCATTTTTGGAATATTTTAAGATATTCCCATCACTGCTTATTTTCCCTATTTTGGGATATTTTTTTTTTTTCTAGTTTAGACTAATCCTACACCCACGGGTTTCGAACCGGTGACCTTGCAGAACGGAGTGCCTTAACATTGCACCCCATCACCGAATGTTCTACGCCTCGTGGGCCCTATTTTGGGATATTAAAGTGGTATCAAAGCTTCAATATTGGCTCAACCTGTGGATCTAAGGCCATTATACTATAAGAAGAAGGAGAGATGGACAGAAATAAAGACAGGCTTACAAAGCTTCTTCCAAGATCGATACAGAGCTTTCAAGAAGATCTAAAGAAAACAGGAATGGAGATGGAATCTCGAGAAGAGTTTGGATCTAGAGCTAGATCTAGATTTTCACATGGTGAGTGTGAGCATGCAACTACACTCCATGATGCACAGTGTAGTCAAATGCCTAGATATATCATGAGATGGATGAAAGGAGGGAGAATTCCTAAGAGGAAAACTCTTAGTGATTTGTTGCAGGAGTATGAATCTCAAACTGAGAGGTTTAGGGATCATACCACTTTCCAAGAGTTTTGCAAGATCCAGGTGAAGAGGATCAAGCACAATAATATGGATAGATTATTTCTATTTACCTTTGATGTTTCACCTACATGTTCAGCCAGGGCTTGTGTGGAAGAGCTAGACACCTTTTTGCAGCAACATCAAATTTCTGAAAGTAAAGCCATCAGAATTGTAGCATTGAATTTCAGAGGTAAGGCCTATGCATGGTGAATTTTTGAATCTTGTTCTTTAAAAAATGAAAATACTTCCTCTTATGCAAGATTCATTAAAACATTGGTGGGAAGGTTTGATGGGAAACCTCCTAAGACACATGTATTGGAGCAAGAAAAACTTGAGAGGAAAAAAACCTTGCATGTGATGGAGGAGGCTATAAACTTCACTCCACTTCAGAAAACCATGGGAGAAGCTGACACCTTAAATCATACATTGTTAGAGGCAAGACCTCTATCTCCTATTCATAAACAATAGGGCATGGGGATCTCTTTTTCACAAGAGAATCCAATTATTGGAGGGTTTTCCATACACATTGATGAAGATGAGGGCAACAGGGCCTTCACATCTAGAGCACATCTAGTGTCTCAGGCAGAGGAAGCAAGAGCACATGCTCCAATAGAAGGGATTCTTGTATCCTTGCAAGAAGTTCCCCAGGATCTCATACGTGGAGGTCAAATCACAATCAGTGAGTAGCATAATTGTGAAGCATTGTAGATGGAAGGAGAAGGTAGGAAGGCAGGGCAGAATTACTTGATGAGAGGCACACACCCTTCTCTATTTCAGAGTTCTAACGCAAAGGGGAGGTGGATTTTTCTGTGCTATGAAGGCTAGGGCAAGGTTGCCCAACCATATGTACAATCTACTCTTGACATTGATGTCTCACTACATGGAGGCATTCCACTTGGGAGGCCACTAGATCTAGAATTGAGGAAAGACATCTTGTCTTTGGATTCATCACTCTTGGATTTTGGAGAGGTGAAAAGTTTGGAGGAAAAATTTGGATGGGGGGCGTCAAGGTAGCAGGCATTAGCATGAGGATAGATTCACATGCCAGATCACCACGACTGTCTCTTGGGACGATTGATCCATATTGGAGGTCTCAACTCTTGGTAGAGTACTCCAAGGATATTAGTGCTTGCATGGTTCTTGATGACCTAGATGGATATGATAGATACATGGTGGATGGTATGGTCATCTATTCTCATGGCAGAGTCTTCTTGAATAGAGCTTCTAAGCTCAAGGAGAAGCTGCTACATGGAGCACATGAGGACTTCTTTTCCATGCATTATGATGCATATCTTTCTTTGACAGAGGAGTTCACTTGGGAGGGAATCCATCATGAAATATTATAGCATATGGAGAGATGCATAGCCCGAATGGTGATAGAGAGGAGGTCACAGCCACTTCCCTACTCATTGGAGGTGAGGGAAAAATTCCAGTGGAGCCATTTCAGCTCAAGATCTCGAGTACGTGATGGAGGAGGTATAATTTCACATTTTGTATTGTGCTTCTTTTCCTTGTTTGAGCAGCATGATGTATTATCAAGAATTATCCATTCTTTCATATTGTATGATGTACTTGTAGCATTGATTTTGGCTACCTTATTGGTGGTTTGCGGGGAAAGCCACATAATTCTTGGTGTGCACCATTGACACCAAATTGTATATTCATGATTCCATATTATGGGATGACTGTGGTAGAAAAGAAGTGGCTGGGAAAGCACTTGTTATTTTTTGTTTTGATGCAGGCAAAGGATGCACTGCGCTATTTCCATTGCTAGAACTATGAACCACTCTCCGGTTGTCATATGACAGCTTTTTCTTATTGCATTTTGCTTCCATTTACTGCTGATATTTTTATATTCATGGGAAGCATTTCTTGGAGAGTACTGGAGGTGTTAGAGATGCCCATTGGGAGCATGATTCTCCCCACTTTACATGTTGTACATTTTAGGAGAAACCATGGGCAAACCATGATTGCCACATCACAATTCTTCCCTTCTTGTGAGAGGAACCACTTGAAGAAATTGAGGAGGCACTTCATGGCTGCATTGTTTGATGGGGGAACTTGGGCCATTATTGGAGGCCATGTTATTTCAACCCAGGGACAGAAATAGCCCCATGTTTACCATAAATGGAGAGAGAAACCATTTGGATGGAAGAACCCAATCTCTCCATGCAGCCCCAATACATTGTATAAACCCGGGGTTGATGATTCTTTTGATGAGCTGCCTAGGATGCCTCATTTTTATAGCATCATTTCTCACCTTGACATGATTCATGATTGCTTTGATGGTTTTGGGCCCCATTCCTACAGACTTGGACAAATTCACTAAAAAACAGTGTAAAAATCCCCATACGCGACTATGCCTGTGATTTTCCGCGTGTATACGCGAGTCTAGCTAGAATTTTCCGCGTATGCCATTAAAATGATTAAAAAATATATAATTATTCCCTATTTTCAGGCTGGGTCGATGGTTACTCAGGTAGTTCAACCACCCCAGCACGTGGCCAACTGTTGAAACTACTTGGAGGGACTATAAAAACCCCTCATGTGTATGGCCTAAGGGAGAGAGAGAGTTATTGATATTATACTCTGTTGGTATTCCCTATCCAAGTCTGATTCCCCATGCCTCCTGCACTTTCCCAGTTCATTATAGGAAACCCTTGTTTCCTTGAGATGCACATCTCCTTATATGTCATCTCGTATGCACCAGTTTAGAAGGAGTCTTAGCGAGGCAAGGGCTGGACGGATCCGGACGACGGTCTGCGAAGGCCGTGGAAGGATCAGGTGATCTCTCCACTCGTCACTTTTGTACATGCTATTTATAATACAGAAGTACCATGTTGTTCCCGAAATAAACATGTTAGTGTATGCTTATATGTATGAGAATATTTGTTATACAAGCATTCGTTATGATTTATTTAATATTTTATATGAATCTCACTAACATTTAGAGTAGATATATGCTGTACAACCAGTTCTTCGTGCTTGTTTCTTGTTGTCTTTCAGGTTAAGAAGGAAGGATGGTTGTTGGGGGTTTGGACTCTGCGGGATCTTCTTCAACCGTAGGACCTACGGGTAACTTTCTCATTCTACTCTATTTAGTTTTTCTGAACGTGCATGGTTGTGTGAGTCTCTATTAAGTAGCATGCCCCTCCTCTGTGGAGGTTGTAACCCAACGAACCTCTAGGGTGATATTCCCCGAAACAGAACTGGCGACTCCACTGGGGATCACATTCTTGTGATTCTCCTGTTGGGTTGTTTCATCTGTTTGGTAGGTTGCCGACAGTTTTAACTTTCATTTGCATTCCAGTTTACTTTCTTGCAGTCAGTCTGAAGTCTTGGTGTCTTTTCCAGGCTTTTCCTTTTTTTTTTCATTATTTACCTTTGTATACGCGCTTTTTTCTGCACACAGTCGCGTATACACGCAATTTTGTCTAAAGGAACCCGCGTATACAAGAGTTTCCCTTAGCACAGACATGTATGCACGCTGGTTGCATAACTATGAAGTAGCGTATACCTAGGCAGATTTTGAATTTTTGGGTTTATTGACTTTTTGGTCCTTTCTGGCTGTGGAGGCCTGTTTCTACAGTGTCTCTGTACTCATTGGATTGTGAAGGAAGTGGTTTCATGTCTTTTCTCTCTTTCGTTTGATTGAAAACTAGTCTTTTGGCAAAGTGTTGTTTCTGGTGCTGGCACTTCTGGATTGAGTTCCAAGATCGCTTTCTGAGCATTCTTGGCTGTTCTGCTTTATCAGAACAGAGAGCTTCTGCTCACTGATTCGCTCCTATCTTTGTGTTGTGCTTCGCATTACGATTTTTGCTTCGTTTTTGATTGGTTTTCTTGAGTTCCATAGGCTAGGTTTTGTTGCAACTTTTGAAGAGCATTTCTTGCTTCTTTGGAGTTTTTGTTTGCAACGAATTTGCACTATTCGTCTAGGCTGAGTGGCTGAGTTTTGGTCTTCTTTTGCTCTTATTGATCTTGCTACGAGTTAGCCTTATAAGGTTTGGGAGCATTGTTGAATTTTGTGCCTGAAATTTGGTCCCGTTTGGTTTAGATTTTGATAGTTGTGCTTGGTCTTTTCGAGCTCTTTCTTTATAAAACAAAAAAGCTCAAAAAAAAACATTTGCTTTGATTTTTGTTTTTGCATTTCAAAGGCTTAAAAAACATTTTCACTTGTTATTTGATTTTGTTGTTGCATTTTCATTTTCGTTTGCCATAACTTTTGAAGCTTGTGAGGTTTCTTGCTTTTAGTTTTTGGCTTGATTTTGAGGAGGAGTTGTCATTTGATTTCTTCTTGTTGTTTTTAAGTGTTTTTGGTGTCCTCATTTTAAGAGTTCTTGTTTTCGAGAATTAGCTTTCTGGACAACAAAAGAAGAGTTAAAACTGAAGGACTTTTTGGGAATTTCACTCTGCTTTAGGAGATTTGCATCTTAGGATTTGCATTAGGTGCATTTAATCATTTAGTCAATTTCTTAGTTTTTGTGAGTGTGAGTTTGCTTTTTGAAAAGAAAAAATACAATTTTTAGTCTCGTAGAACCTGTATAGAGATTTCTTTTCATCGAAAGACAAAGAACTACATTTGCATGTAGTTAAGTTTTTATTAATTTCTTTTGCGTCAAAACACCATACGTTTCATCTCCATATCCTTGTGACTTAACATAACAGCCATTAAAATAAGCGATTTAATCTAAAATCAACTAGCAAGTTTTTCTAAGTGTCAATCACCAAATAGCTAGGTTGTAGGGCCTTGGAATAGGTGAGTGGAGAGTTAACTCTCCAAGGCCGCTCAAACAAACATAGAAGTTGATTAATTGAGCGAAATCCAACTCCATGAGGTGGACTGGGAAAGCTCTCATCCGAGATTCAAGCGCGAGGGGAAGTGAAGGCTGAGAAGAGGGATACCCCCTCTCCGATTGGCTGAATCTGACCTCAAGACCGTTCCGCCCAGCTTCTGATATAGATTGGTGTCCATAGTTGCCACTCCTAGGTTCCACACAGGTGACTGCGGGGGGGAATACCCGTGGTACCTGAGGTAGACGTCGCATCACTTTCAGCAGTACTTCTGGGGGGTGCCCTTGCGAAGCTTGGGTGCTTGAGCCGGCAAAGGCTGTCGTTAGGAGGTCGGCGTAACTGTTTCTGATACCTTCACTAGTTGTTCTGGGCCCTAATCATCCCAGACTGCTTTCGGGAGGTCCTATATTTCGCTTTCCTGTATTTTGGTGTCCGGTCCTCATCACCCGGAGCGGAAATACTTGGAGGCTGTTTGCTTGATTGTATCTCAGGGATTTTTCTTTTAGTGAGTGCTCTTTGCTCCTAGCTTGCCTAGCTTTTCACTTTTTCGAGTCTAATTTAAAATCTATAAAAGTGGCTGATCAAGCGCCTCGTCGATCGAGGAGAATCCGGGGGTTATCTCCCGAGAGTCCAGAGCCTTCTTCGAGAAGGCATAGGAGTGATTTAGCAGGTGGTTACCACCCTGTGGCGTCTGACGCAGTGGAGAGAGATCCTCCACAAAGGTCTGAAGGTTTCATAGCTGATTCTGGTGTCGGTCCCGAGAGGAGCGTTCCACTCACCTCGCGAGTTTTGTTTCCTCAGGAAGAAGATTTTCAAATTGAAGACGTACCTGAGCCTCCTGCTACAAGTCCATCTCCTCTTCCTCCTGATTATCCGTTCGTTGTTCAGTACATCGGACCTGAGTCGGAGAGACCGCCGGATCTTCCGTATCATTCTTATCTTTCGATGGCCACGACTAGGAACACGGCTTCTACCGTGAGTGCTGCAGGCATTCAGACTCCTGCTTCTGTTGAAGCAGGGGGCACTATTGCTTCATCTTCGATTGCTTCTAGTGCTGCTGTGTTTGGCTCTGGGTTCACCCAAGCACATGCTTCCCATTCTGGTCCCTTTTGTTCAAGGATGTCCATTAGTGGAAATCCCTCTTTTTCCTTTTCCGTTGCTTCAGCTGGATCTACACCCATGTCTAACATGGCTAGTGGATCAGCCTCGTTTCAAGGTTTCCCCTTTGGGACTGGACACATTCCTAGTTCCAATCCTTCTTTAGGGTCGTTTCCGTTTACGTCCCAGACCCAGAGTTTCAACCCTTGGTCTGGGGGGCAAAGTTCGACTACTTTTACGGGATGGAATCCTGTGTTTACAACGGCTGGGGCAGGGAACTAGTTCTTCGCAAGTCATCAAGGGAATGCTTCTTTCCTTCTTCGAGTGCTTATCAGACCTTTTCTCCTCTGTCTAATGCTTGGAACCCCTATCAGGGGCTCTCCTCTTCATTTAACACTTCAGCGGGGGGAACTGGTCTGGGCTTTGGTAACTCAGCGTGGGGAGGAGGTTCTTCTCCGTTTTCTACGAGTCCTTTCTGGCAGCCTGGTGCCTCATCAAATCCAGGCTATTCTTTTCAGAATGTTTGGAATCCATCCCATCAAGGATGGAATCCTCAGGCTCCGCCTCGCTTACCTTTTCTGGCAACGTTAAACTTGCCAGATTTGTCGAAGTTGACTAATGACCCGATTCGTTATAGTCCGGGGTGGCCTCCGGTCCCGACCAAACTTCCTTCAGACATTCCAAAGTTTGAAGGTAAGAATGGAGAGGATCCGGTAGACCTCATCACCACTTTCCACTTATGGTGCTCTTCGAACTCCCTGATCGATGACTCGATTAGGTTGAGATTATTTCAACGCACCCTAACTGGAAATGCTGCCAAATGGTATATCGAGATCACTGGGGGCAGTTTCGCCACATTTGGAGAACTGGCTATCACATTTCTAAACCATTTTCAGTTGATTGTCAGATATGAGGCTAGGACCGAAATCCTGGCTAATTTTAAGCAGGATGAGGCAACTCACATTTCTGATCACATTCAGGAATGGAGGAGAAGGAAGAGGCTTATCAAAGCTCATATTCCAGGTGAATTCCTTCTCGAGTGGTTTTGAAATCTCTCGCAGCTCGATATTTCCAAAAGATGTATCCCTGGTCCGGTATTTTCTCGAGAGCAGCCATTTTAGGGCTCAAAGAACAGAACTGATCTATTCTCGCCTCGGGGTACTTTATGCTATTTGCCCATCGCCTCCTCCAAGTTAGACTTGTCGAATCGAAACCCAAACCCGGTTCGCATGGTGACGGCTTGTCGGATCGGTCAATAGTAGTGCAGCCGCCCTGCTTTCAACCGCAAATAGCTTCTGCTCCTTACAATCAGCCTTTTCCGGTCGTCGTGCCTATCGATCATCACCTTCCGCCTCATTCATCGATGTTGTCCAAGCTTCCGATCCCAAAGGAAATCAACAATCCGATGGGAAGAAGAAGGGATGAAATAACAAGAAGAAGGGCAAGAACGGGAAGGGCAATGCAAATAAAACCAACGAGCGTGTTGGTGAGGGTCAAAAGGAGAAAAAGAAAGTGAAGTTTCCATGCAAGCTTTGTGCTAGAGACCATCTCACACACCTTTGCCCTAAAATTCAGGATGCTCAGCGCCTGTTATCCCAGCAGGGTTCTTCTAGTTCCCAGGCTGTGCTAACAAACCCTTTTCCCCAAGGGCAACAATTAGTTGTTGGCGCGAACCAAAATCCTGGGGCTTCCTCTGGAGGTGCCCAGGAAGGGGAAATTCCATCGAACATCTTTATGATGAGTGCTCACGTGGATGTCGCTACGAGATCCCGTGATTATGGCGGAGAGGAATCTTCGAAAGCTAAGGAAGTTCCCGATGCTACTGAGCCGCTTCACATCACGAAGCCAACTGTTGAGTCTATGCCTCGGATGCCAAAAGCATCTTCTAAGCGGTCAACGATTAATCCGAACATGAGGGTTGCCCAGAACTACTCGATTGTAGAAGATCTGGCGCAGAGTCCTTGTGCTATGTCAGCTTTAGAGGTACTCCAGTCTTGTCCGGCTCAGCGCAGTGCTTTGCTCACTGCCATTGGGGCTATTGATCCGAAAAATTCTCTTCTGATTACTTTTGATATGAATAATTTTAAGAAGAGACTTCCTCATCACATGGCGTTTCATATTAAATCGTCGTATCGAAAGTGCAATATCTTTCGAACGGTCGTTGATGAGGGTGCTTCCACATGCGTGATGTCTCTCGCATGCTGGAAGACACTTGGATCTCCCAAAGCTGTTCCATCTAGCACTGTTCTTACTGCGTTCGATGGTCATTCTCACAGACCCCATGGTATTGTCCCGGCTTTGCCCATCTGTGTTGGGGGTAAAACTGTCAACATAGAGGTTGAGGTAGTGGATGCAGCCTTGGACTACAACCTTCTGTTGGGGAGGAATTGGATTTATGAGATGGATGCCATTGCATCCTCATTATTTCGAATTGTATGTTTCCCCCACGAAGGGAGGATTGTCATAGTGGATCAACTAGACTGTCCTCAGATAGATCCGAATGCGTCTTCTGACTCATCTGTTCCTAAGTTGGATAATACTAAGGCGCCTGTTGAGAATCTAGGAGTTGGAATGTATTCTTCCTTGATGGGTACTTTCGATCTTCCTCCTCCTACGGTGCATATTAATGCTATTTCATCCTCCAAGGCTCCCCTTCGAAGAGAGTTCTTTCGAACTCATTATTTTTTGGACCCTTGGACCTTACCTTCCCCTACTGCCACATTAGCAGAAGGTCAAGTGGGTGGAATGGCATTTCCGATTTCTGCAGCTGAGATTGCATATCAGTCTATTGTTGACACTGCAGAATCCGTTCCAGCTCTTCTTTCACCGGAAGAGTTGGATGGTGATGTGGCTCCGGCTTGGACGATTAGTTCTTCTTCGGCCCAGGATTGTCTTGATACCACTCTTCCATTTGAAGAGGCAATCCTGGAAGCCATGACTGGTATAGATAGACCGTGGGATGATTTTCATCATCAGTCTTACTTCCTACCTGACTTGAACGAAGTTGAAACTAGCTTTCCAAGTCCTCAGTCTCCTGGTCCTGTTCACCCAGTCTTGAACCCTTTGGCACCAACATAGGTTTATCCTGAAGGGAACATGGCTGTGATCTCTCCTACTATCCCGGTGAACATTTCCAGGGATCCCAATATCATTGAGAATGTCTTCATTGGAGCTGAATGTTCCCGTGAAGAGATTCAAATCTACACCGAGCTCTTCAAAGAGTATAGGGATGTATTTGCTTGGTCTTATGAAGAAATGCCTGGCATAGACCCATCTATCGTTCAGCATGAGATCAAGACGTATGAAAACGCTAAGCCGGTCAGGCAAAAGCTTCGTCCGGTCAATCATAGGAAGGCAGCAGCTATCAAAGCTGAAGTTGAAAAGCTGCTTAAGGTGGGATTCATTTTCCCTGTTCCTCTGACTGAATGGGTTTCAAACCCCGTTCCGGTAGATAAAAAGCAAGGAACGATTCGAGTGTGCATCGATTTCAGAGACCTAAATAAGGCATGTCCTAAAGATAATTACCCCACACCATTCATCGATAAAATCATTGACGAGTGTGCCGGTAACGAGATTTTCTCCTTCATGGATGGTTTTTCTGGATATAATCAAATTACTATCTGTCCTGAAGATCAACATAAGACTGCATTTATTTGTCCCTGGGGTACGTTTGCATACAAGAAGATGCCTTTTGGTCTTAAAAATACTGGGGCTACCTTTCAGTGGGCCATGTCTTACGCATTCCACGACATCAAAAGGATTATCGAGGCATACTTAGATGATCTAGCTGCTCATTCTCGAAAGAGGATGGATCATCCTGGTCACCTCCGGCAAATATTTGAAATATGTCGTTTTTATAAAATTCGATTGAATCCAAACAAGTGCGTTTTCGCGGTTACATCCGGTCGGCTATTGGGATTCATTGTGTCTAGAGAAGGGATAAGGGTAGATCCCTTCAAGGTTGAGGCAATACTTCGGTTGCCTCCCCCGTCTTCAATTCGTCAGCTTCAAAGTCTCCAAGGGAAGTCTAATTTTCTTCGGAGGTTTATCGTCAATTATGCTGAGATTACAAAGGGATATATGAGACTGTTGAAGAAAGGAGTTCCTTTTCTTTGGGACGACTACACTCAACGCTCGTTCGATGCTTTGAAAAAAGCATTAACCTCTGCTCCTTCACTGAGTCCACCTAATTATAGCAGAGATTTTCTTTTGTATCTGGCAACAACAGAATCTACCATTGGTATGGTTCTGGTTCAGGAGGATGATGCTCTTGCAGAGCATGTTATTTACTACCTTAGTTGAGGACTGGTAGGACCTGAACTTCGATACACCCCGATAGAAAAATTAGCTTTAGCAGTAGTTCATGCTGTGCAGCGACTCCGACATTACATTATTCTTTGCAAAACTTATGTCTTGGCAGCTGCCAATCCATTTCAGTTCGTCCTCAGCAGGCGAGTGATTGGGGGCAAATATAATAGATGGATTGTGATTTTACAAGAATTTGATCTTGAGTTCATGTCTGCCAAATCCAAGAAGTCATTAGTTTTTTCGGAATTGATCTCCGAGTTGCCCTGTGGAGAGGAGATGATCTATGATGAGTCCTTTCCAGACGAACACTTGTTTCTGATCTCTCCACAGGATCCTTGGTATGGGGATATCATAGTGTATCTCCAAACTGCGAAGTTTCCCTCTACTTTTTCAAAAGATGAGCGTCGTAAGCTGCGTCACTTAGCCAAGAATTATCTGATTATTGGTGACGCTTTGTACCGTTGAGGGGTTGATTCAATCCTAAGACGCTGCTTAACTTTCGAAGAAGCTGAGGTTGTGCTCAATGATTCTCACAGTGAAGCTTGTGGGGGTCATTTATCTGGGCTTGCTACAGCCCAAAAGATTTTTTGTGCTGGATACTTTTGGCCCTCGATTTTCAAAGATTGCATTGAATCGGTCAAAAAGTGTCATCCTTGTCAGGTTTATACTCGAAAAATGCGCGCTCATCCAGCTCCAATTTTTCCAGTCGTTACTGTCGGACCCTTTACAAAGTGGGGTATTGATTATACTACTTGTAACCCACCTTCGGCAAAAGGTCACAAGTACATTATCGTAGCAGTAGACTACTTTACGAAGTGGGTCAAGGCTATGCCTACTTTTGGGAATGATGGTGAGACTGTAGCTCTGTTCCTTTTCAACCAGGTTATCACTCGTTTCGGTATTCCTAGAGAGATTGTCACTGACCATGGCAGTCATTTTCAGAATAGTATGATGGCTAAGTTGGCTCTCAAGTTGGGTTTCCGGCAGGAGCATTCATCTCCATATTATCCGCAAGCCAATGGGCAAGTGGAAGCCGTGAATAAATCCTTGAAGACAATTCTTCAGAGGACAATTGATAAACATAGATCCAACTGGCATATTATTCACGTTTTTCACTATTGTGCAAAGTTCAATTCCCATTAGATTCTAACACTAAATCCATGATGACCATTGATATAGAGATTCAATGTATGGTTAGGACAATAGACACTATATTAAAAATGATCATGTGACTTTTGCATAAAAGATATAATTAAAATGTTGTTGAGATATGCCAATAAATTTTATTAATGAAAAATACTATTGAACAATGTACATCAACATGTGGTTATGTTGAAGGTTGATGTTCATAGGAGCAATTAGTAGATTTGTGAGTTAAAATAACAATATCAAGAAATTAAAATATTTATTATATTTTATTAACATTAATTATCACAATTTCATAATTTCAGCCAAAAATAGTAAAAATATAATACTTAGACATGACTTGTATTTATTGTTTAAATATTTAAATTTCTTCTTAATATTAAATAAACAAATAAACTATTTTAAAGTCATTTTAAATATAATTATTATTATACACAATTAATAAATATTTGTAATAGTTTTATATATTAGTTAAGTAAATCAAATTATTTTTTCTTTCACATTAGCTTGGTAACATAAATAAGCTTAAATAATATATTTTAAAATAAATTAGTGAATCAATTACGATATCTTATATAAACTTAATTGTATACAATCAACCAAGAAATTGTTTAAGTCAAACTCCATGACCAAGAAATTAATGGATTGGTTCACTATTCCATAATATGTTTAGGAAGTTGTTTTTAGTGAGACTTTTTGGAGTTTCTAGTGCCGTGGAGGAATCCTTAAAAAAAAGTTGAAGTGAAATAGGGATTGAGCACCCTAAAAAAACCCTTAGGGCACTTCTATTGTGCAAGATTACCCATCAAACTTTTGTTTTCAATGAATTCATGCAAGATTTTAGAGAAGTTAGACTAGAAAAACCCACAAGAAAATTTTTTCATTGGAATTCACTAAAATTTAGCGATGCAATTTTAATCAACAATGTGACTTTTTGTTGTTATTTAAAAAATGTTTTTTAAATGTATAAATAGATTTAAAATCTCTAAGTTTTAAAAATTTATGTAATATTTTGATTAAAATTAACCAAACAAGTACGATCATAAAATTCATTTCATATATATATATATATATATATATATATATATATATATATATATATATATATATATATATATATATATATATATAGTCTAACATCAAAATGAGAGAATACAATTTTTAGATTTTTTTGTTATTTAAAATGCATTTTTGAATGTATAAATGGATTCAAGTGAGTGGCCACTAGAATTATGTAGATTAAAGAATTTAAAGTCATTTTATTTTAAATTTCTTTGTGAATTTGATTAAAATTAACGAGAAAAATGATAGTAAAAAAATTTAATTCCTTTAGATTACAGCTATATATATGTATGCGACAATAGAGCTTATATTAAAAATGGTCATGTGACTTCTAAACTCATAAGTGGATCAATATATCCCTCCATGTCCTTTAGCATCCCATTATATGTAGAATAGCTTGTGATTGGATGTGTTATCTTCAAAAACTCCTTGTGGAAAGGTCATCCACTTCAGATCTTAAGGGTATAAAAAATCTAAAAATGTTCTAGATTGGTATGGACTAGACGAAGTGCAATCCTCAAGTGATTTTAAATGCTTACATGCTCTTCAATTATGATTTCTTAACAAGAAACCTAATTTTCCAAGCTAAAGAGATACTCTCAAGGATAAAAGTGTAAAATTTTATAAATTATTTAGAAATATTTAGTATATATTTCATTATTAATTATATATAATTTGTTTTCACATTTTAATTGATAATAATATTTTAATTTTTAATTTTATTTTTACACTAATGATCCAATGACTAAGAAAGAGTAGAATTTTGTATTGACCATGGACGGAGTGAAAAATTGAGGGGGTTGCCTCATCTTTGAGCATAATCAATACAAACTAAGGATGTCCTTTGAGGAAATATGACATGGGTGGTGAGGGAGTTAACAACCCTCCTCAACCACTCGGTGGTGAACATTTTAATTCTTAATGTTATAACTAGTAATGATAATTTTTTAGGCCCATGAAGCATTGAAAAGAGAGTGACAAGTTGTTACGTTAAGGAAATAGATGGTGAAAATGTCACAAATGTCGTGGGAAATAATCCACCATGCTATTCTGTCTGAAGTCCAGTGTGATTGTGAAATAATTTTGATTCCATAGATGCCCTTGGATGGTAGTTACTCAAACCACAAGTTCTACACACTAGTCATCTCATAACTCACATTACCTAATAAGTAATCAAATAATAATAATAATAATAATAATAATAATTAATTAGATTTTTAAATTTAAATTTTATTTGAGAGTTTAAACTTATGTGATCCATATCTATATTTCAATCAAAAATATTCTCGAAATCACATCATAATTGTTCAGCATGAGGAGAATGATGAACTATAATAAGTAGTTAGAAATGTGTGGACTCTTTGAAATTATGATGTGATTTTTGTTAGTCAATAGTAATTTTTGCCTTTTTATAGATGACTAAGTGCTTATCCTAGATTTCTAGAAACAAAATTCATGAATATTGTGAGTTCTAGAAATCTTATTGCTTTCCTTATCCTTAGGATCAATTTTTGACTATTTTACTATCCTATCATATCAGGGCTAGCCTATCACTCGGAGAAAACCCATCATGGGATCATGCCACTAATTTTCACTATGTTTTCCCCCCCTGACCTTAGCACTCTATTTTGGCTTGCCTATTTCCTCCACTTTCCACCTAGGATCACCAACAAACCTACTCACTCTTGTGTTTCCTGCATACATCAAGCATTGATGGTCTCAAAACTATCTCTGTAGGTTCTTTAGATAAATCAAGTACATTGGATTTTGGATCTTAAATACATCAAAATATCAAAAACTCTGTTTTTTATACTTGAGGACCCAAAGCCAAGTTCTCAGTCAAAGACAAGCACAAAAGCCTCCCACTAGGTAATCTAGGGTTTCATAGGTTATAGGATTGTTTTGGTATTCTGAAACATTCTTTTTCTTATTCCCAGAAGATGAAATCAAATGGAAATGGAGGTCAACATCTGTTGTTCCAAGATAGATCACGAAAACCTTCAAAGAAGACCTCTTTAATCAAGCACAAATTCTGTAAAGGACAGTTGCCTATCTTGACATTTCTGTGGGAATGTTAAGGTGGCCATTAGCAGAAAACTAGGTAAAGTAAGGGGCCTGTCCCTCATTGGAAGGATACCCACAACAAAGAAAAAGAAGCATGTCTAAGTTCAAAGAGAATCAGGGTTTTTAGGACTAATTGGCTAAATATTATTGTCAACCAAGAAGCCAATGCATAAAACCACAAGGGAAAAGGTACAACAACACAACCAAGCATGAATTAAAGATTTTTTGAAACTAGAAATGAAAATGAGAAGCATCCATGATGACAATAGGAAGATAGTTTTAATAGGCTCTTGAAGGTAATTTCTAGGGTTTGCCAAGGTAACGATGCTTCACTACATCAAATGCAGGAGAATGCAAAGAGTATGAGTGTGATAGAGATTAATTCTTCAAGAGTAATAAATTTCCCTCAAATGGTTAAAGAAAGAAGGCATAGGGTTAAGTTTCAAAATAGAAAACCAAGCTAATCATGAGTTTGTTGTTGAGTAACTAAACTTTTCAAATTTCAAGAATGACAAAGGAGACAGAAATAATTTGTGTCATGGCACCTGCAGCAAAACAGAAGTGGCCAAGAGAAGACATAGTGGACATGACTTACAGTCTTTGTCAAAATAAAGATATCACTATCGAAATCAGTGAGAGGGGAAGAAATTATATTTTCAGATCACCCACAAAAAATATCATTTTTTTAATGTTTTAAGTCACCTCCTGTAAAAGGAAAAAGGAATATCAGTGATAAAATGACAAGCTAAAACTCAAAACAGTAGCAAAAGTGGTTATCTAGTTTTAATTTATTTTTCCAAGGGTATAAAAGAATCTCATTTATCACTAAAGCTCATTTGTCATTTTCAAAAGAGAGTGAAAGGTTTTCAAAGAGATATTTCAGGATTTCTCTCAAACCTTGAGCAGGAAAAACTCTATGCTACGCTCCTGGAAAACCTCATTGCACGCCTCTCTGCACCTTCCTATGAGAATTCAGCAAAGCATTGCGCTTGTGAATGAACACTACGCATTTAATAGAATGCAGACCCGGCAGAAGACCCGTGCACAGAAACACGTTCAGCAGAGGCCCGACTGACCGAGGCGCTAGGCACAGGGACATTCAGAGCCGACCCGAAAGCACGTGCAGAGGCCTGACTGGACCTGGTGCTACGGATGTTCAGAGCCAACCCGAAAATGCATGCAGAGTCCTGACTGGCTCAGGCGCTATGCACAAAGACGTTCAGATCCGACCTGAAAACCATGCAGAGACGTGACTGCTACGCTCATATGTTACACGTTTAGCCACGAAGTCCTCCGCGCCTGTGCAAGCCTCCAAATTCCTCAAAACTATTCAAATTCTCTGCTTGGTACCTCATGAAGGTTTTTATAAGAGGTATTTAGATGCCTTGCCCCCTTTCATACTGTTTAAAAGGCTAAGTTAGAGAGAAATGTAAAAAAACCCTAAAGGAAGAGAAAAACCTAGTCTCCATGCTAACAACACTATTGTTTAAAGGGCACTCTTCCATCTACATGCTAAGGGCACACTAAAACTGTTTTGCTAAGAAGTTTCTCATCTGCTAAAACAATATATCCATTTGCAAAATTAGCCTCCATACTGCCAAGCCTTGATGTTACTTTCTCCTCACTATCTCACTTGCCCCCTTCATATCATTTCAAAAGCATTTCAGGGTTTTGATTTTCAAGGCAACAGTAAAAGGAAAAATGTCAAGAGAAGGCAGTAGTGGAAGTGGTGTGTAATGTTCCCAAATTTTAGCTGCAAGCTAAATGGAACATTACAGTTAGCAGTGTCTTTTATCCGGTGAATAAATGGGTAGGAAGGCCCATAAGTCTCCTAAGAAGGAATAAAAACACTTCAAGTGTGAAAGGAGACCCTCTTTGCATCTCAATAAAACACCTCCATGTGTGAACAAGGCTAGTATCATTTTGATTCAGTCTAATTTGACCAATTCAATAGCGGAGATGTGGAGGAGTAGGAATCAAGGAAGGAATAACACAGTTTTGGAGGGAGATGAATATCTTGACGGAAATGACATAATTGAGTGGGGCCAAGGGCAATAAAACTCGCATTCTATTTAAGGAAGTGGATGGAAGCCATTGTTCCTTATGTTTTAGATTATTATTCTGGTATGCTTAGATTTTTGCTTCCTCTTACTGTCTAGTAGGGTTGTGGTGTTGTTTAGCACCAGGTGTTCCCGAGTGGGAATCCCATCTCTTTCCTTGAGGAGCCTCTTGGGAGAGTTTTTCATTCATTTCCACATCAGGTTTTCAAGCCAAGCTTCAGCTTACTTCATCAGCTCAGTTTCTGTAGGTCATTGTGTTGTGTTGCAGGGTGCAGTAGTGGAGGGGATTGGAATCCCACTTTCTGAGCTAGTTTTTTATTGGAGGGAGGTTTCCTTCCCTTGGGAGATATATTTGGAGAGATATTGAGCTAATTTCATATCTGTGGCATCAGGCCACACATTTCCCAACATTCCTATCACTTTTCCAGCCAGGGAATGCGTTATTTTTGGAGAGGCATCTTCAGTGGATGATCTAGTGGCTTCTTTACAATGTTTCCTTGTGATTGAGAGGTTAATCCTTTCATGGGAGGAAGCCTTTGAGGGATCTACATCAGATATGATATCTTTCAGCCTTATACACTCTCATTCTTCAGTGTTGCAATGATTATTCCATAATTTTCTGAAGATCACATTTGTATTGAGTGTATGACAATAAACCCTTTCCAGGTTTTCTTGTAATTGTAATAAGGATACTAGATCTTAGTTTTTGAGCATGATTGTATAATATATGAGCATATCTATTTGTCATCCTAATTTATGATTTTAAACCCTCATAAGACTACGCAGTCTCCTTTGTGCATTATTTCTGAGTAGCAGTGTTTGGGGTTTTAGTGATTTTCAGCTACACTAGGTGTGGGAGGTCTGTTTACCTCACCTAGTTTCCTTTGTTTCCAATCTCCTTTTGGATTTAGATGCTAGATGGATATATATAATGGATCCAAGTGATGATTTAAATTTTTATGGCATATATTTCTAGAAATGCATTTTTCTGTGAATGCATTACTAAGAAGTCCATTTTTAGAATATTTTAAGATATTGGACCATCACTGCTTATTTTCCATCTTTTGGGATATTATAGTGGCATCAAAGCTTCAATATTGGCTTAGCCTGTGGATCTCAAGCCATTATACTATAAGAAGAAGGATATATGGACAAAAAGGAAGACAGACTTACAAAGCTTCTTCCAAGATCTATATAGAGCTTTCAAGAAGATTTGAAGAAAATAAGAATGGAGATGGAATCTCCAGAAGAGTTTGGATCTAGAGCTAGATCTAGATTTTCACATGGTGAGTGTGAGCATGCAACTACAATCCATGATGCACAGTGCAGTCATATTCCCAGATCTGTCATGAGATGGATGAAAGGAGGGAGAATGCCTAAGAGGAAAACTCTTAGTGATTTGTTGCAGGAGTATGAATCTCAAACTGAGACGTTTAGAGATCATACCATTTTCCAAGAGTTTTGCAAGATCCAGGTGAAGAGTAGCAAGCACCAAAACATTGATATATTCTTTCTATCTACCTTTGATGGTTCACTAACATGTTCAACCAGGGCTTGCGTGAAAGAGCTAGACACCTTTTTGCAGCAGCATCAAATTTCTGAAAGTGAAGCCATCAGAATTGAAGCATTGAATTTCAGAGGTAAGGCCTATGCATGGTGGATTTCTGAATCTTGTTCTTTAAAAAATGAAAATACTTCCTCTTATGCAAGATTCATTAAAACATTGGTGGGAAGGTTTGATGGGAAAGTTCCTAAGACACATGTATTGGAGCAAGAAAAACTTGAGAGGACAAAAACCTTGCATGTGATGGAGGAAGCTATAAACTTCACTCCACTTCAGAAAACCATGGGAGAAGCTGACACCTTACATCATACATTTTTATAGGAAAGACCTCTATCTCCTATTCATAAACAAGAAGGCATGGGGATCTCTTTTTCACAAGATAATCCAATTATTGTAGGGTCGCCCATACACATTGATGAAGATGAGGGCAACACGGACTTCACATCTAGAGCACATATAGTACCTCAGGCAGAGGAAGGAGGAGCACATGATCCAACGGGATGGGTTCTTGTATCCTTGCAAGATGTTCCCCAGGATCTCATACATGGAGGTCAAAGCACAATGAGTGAGCAGCATGATTGTGAAGCATTGCAGATGGAAGGAGA